>BSBN01000229.1:2475000-2636443 GCA_027924645.1 Cunninghamia lanceolata
TTGATTGTCCCAAGCTGACAAAACTAACAAATTGCTCAGAAGGTACCTCCTTGTACCATTTCCTTCATAGGCTGACCTATCTCCTTATAGCCCTGTCAGTGAGGTTTTTGAAGCATAAATTTAAAAAGACATGACAAAACCACAAACAAATTACCTTTTCAAGTACCCATTATTTTGACTGTTCTTGCTGTCCTAGAGGGCAATTAGCCCACTTTTACAAAGGAAGTGTTCACAAACTCAAAGACAAACTTCTGACTCCTATTCTAGAGGATCCAATAGGGTGCAAATAGATGGATTTCAAAGGTTTTATGGGTCTAAGTTTAATTTAACTCATTTTATGATCCAATCTTTACTCCTCCAACACTAGTTTACCAAATTCAGGTCACAAAAAGGCTCATTGGCTCAAATCTTCACCTTTTGCTTGTCCCTTGCTCCTGCATGCAAAACCCATTAGAAAACACCCCATTATAAACTCACTTCACCCATTTTGGGGTTCTAACATAGCTTCATGAAGTAGGAAAACAAAAACCTCTCTAAAACCCCCAAATCAAGGGTTTGCTAGAATGACACAGGAAGTCTTAGAAAAAAGGCAATATCTCCTTCTAGAAATTGGATCAAGACCTTGTAATAGAACCATTTGAAAGGTATCTCAACCCTCTTTCCATAAATATATGGATTTCCCATATATCTATCCGTACAAAGGCGTGCAATGGTCGGGAACATGACTATTGCAGTCAAAAAGATAGGTTTTTGGATGGTTTTTAACAAAAGCGTGATAACTTTCACAAAAATGAATGAAATGACCTCAAACAAACAGAATTGGATAGTTAGATCACCCCTCTATCATATTCAATAGGTTTCATGGCATAACTATACAAGTTCATGGTATGGTCTGCAACAACAAAATTGTAGGAAAAACACATAAAAACAGAGATAAGGGACAACAAACAATAATTTTATTCATTTTCCTTCCTAGAACTTCATCAAATTACAATACCTTATCATGAGAGAGGTCTCTCTCCTTATCTTTACCACCAATTTCCTCCATTCCCTCCTTCCCAATCGTGGGAAAAGGCTAAAAATAGCCTCAACTGACTGTTTTTTCATAAAAAGACTGTATATCTAAAATAGACTGTCACACTCTTAAAAGGACTGTAGACCACAAAAGATAATTGCCTATTTTAAACCTCCACTTACAACCTCATGCCTCTCAAGGCTTTAATACATTATTTTTTAAACTCCCTAGTCTTCAACAAAATAAAATTTTAAACAAACGACAAAAAAAATGTCTTAGGTGCACTGCACCATACACCCTAACTTGAAACTTTTCCAAGTCCCTTGGAAATAATCTTGCAAATTGTCCTCCATTGCTTATATTTGTCCTCCTTGTTTGTCTTAATCAGGTTCTTTTGTCTTTGATCCTTCACTATCTATGGCGTGCTTGCCAACATTACTTGCTTCTTGACCATGTGCACTCCTTGTAAACTGTCCCACTCTGGGTCCTCTGACCTTGTCACCTTCATCAACATCCATGCTCATCTCAACTGTCTTCCCACTTGTCTTCTCAACTTCTTGTTTACACCACTATTTCATACTCTCCTTTCCACTATTCACTATCACCTTACCTTTACCAACCTTTGTCAAGCCTGCAACTAGTGTGTTCATTGTCCTATCAATCTTGCAAACTGCTGCACCAGCTTCACTTGGCTATCTCTTATCTCTACTTATCACTACAGAGCACATGACTATCCCTACTAAGATCCCTTCACTCACTTCTTGCCTTTCCATAGGCTCTACACTCTTACACTTCACATTTTCACTCACCTCCTTCCACATGAAGGTATTCCTCTTTACAACTAGTTGCAAATCAGCTTCACACTTCCCATTTGCTGTCTCAATATTTTTATGCCTTGAAAAGGCTACACCCTCCTTGTTTTCACTCTCCTCAAACATCATTGGCTCCTTCTTGCCAAACATAATCATCTTTGTTGTCTATGA
Organism: Cunninghamia lanceolata; assembly: GCA_027924645.1. Taxonomy (NCBI): domain Eukaryota; kingdom Viridiplantae; phylum Streptophyta; class Pinopsida; order Cupressales; family Cupressaceae; genus Cunninghamia; species Cunninghamia lanceolata. Next base: position 2,476,999 of record BSBN01000229.1, read on the forward strand.
TTGCTCCTTGACTTCTTCCTACATTGGTATCAGCACAAAAGTCTTCTAATTTTTCCTAACGGTGTAGGTGTTAGCTTTGCCATTATAAATTATAGACCTATCAAACTGCTAGGGTCTTCCAAGTATCACATGAAAATAATCCATGGGTAGGATGTCACAAAGTAGCCTATCCTCATATGCTCCAATCTTTAACTCTACTAATGCTTGCTCAGTCACTAAAATGGATTGATGATCACTTACCCAAGAGACTTTGTAAGGTGTGTCCCTAGGTATTCTCTTCAACCTTAGTTTGTCTACCATCTCACTAGACACCATATTATCAGTACATCCTAAATCCACTATCACTTTACATACCTTGTCCTTGCACTTGGAAGTTGTCCTAAACAATGCTTTCCTCTGAATCAACTCCTTCTCCTTGGAGGTCTTCAATAGTGCTCTTTCTCTTAGCATCAATGTTTCTCCTACTTCACCAGCGCAACTAGTGGGAGTAGAACCACCACATTCTTCTTCTTGGACTAATTGAGTCCTCCTCTCATTCTTCCTTTCACCATCACTTGAAAAATTTTACTTCTCAGGACACTTATATGCTGGGTGCCCAAAATCTTGACAATTGTAACACTTACCCATAAAGGTGTTTGCACTCCTTCCACCACCAAATCTGCCTCTAAAACCTCTACCTCTGAAATCAGCACTTTGTCCTTGTACCTTGCTCAATTATTCTTGACTCTCATTGACTTGTTTTGTGTTTTGAAAAGATCGTTTGCCTCTAGAGGTGCTGCCTCTACCTCTGGCTGTCTTATCTTGTCTCCTCTTCAGCTTCTCTTCCACTCTAATTGCCATCTGATAACAGTCTTCAACACTTCTTGGATTTTCCAGCACTAGTTCATCCTACATGTTAAAACTCAAACCACCAATATACCTAGCAAGTTTTTGTACTTCACTTTCATTTTCACCAGACCTTATACGCAACTTATAAACTCGTCAGTGTATGTCTTAACATCCATTTCCTTTTGCCTTAAACCTTGAAGCTTCTTAAACATTTGGACTTCATAATCTTTAGGCAAGAACTTACGTTTGATTTTTGCTACCATCTTGTCCCATGAGACAATCTTTGCCTTTCCTTGCTTTCTCCTCTCTGTCTGCTGATAATCCCACCATAACAAAGCATGACCTGTCAGCTTGGTCTTTACCATCTTCAATTTCTGATCCTCAGAAACTTCTTCACACTCAAAGTGGTTGTCTAATGCTGCAATCCAATCTAGTAACTCTTTATCATTTAGGCTTCCTCCAAACTTTGGCACATCTATCTTTATCTTGTGCTTGTCTTCTTTTACTTCCCTCCACAATTTTACCATCCTCTAATCCTCAGGGTCCAACTCCTCTTCCACATCTTCATACTCAGCTTCTTCTTCTTCCTCAGACTCAATCTCTTCACCTAGAGCCACTCCTCTTCTCTGATTTTGTTCTAGGGTAGCCATTCTTTCTTTCAGCTCCCTCAACTCTCTAGCATGCTTTTCCTTCAGCTCATTCATCTCTTGAGCCATGTTTCTCACTCTTGGAGGCATCTTGACAAACTGCCTCTTAATACTTCTCAATCACAACCAATCAACTAACTGTGCTCTGATACTAATTTGATGCAAAGCCAACTACACAAGGACCACTAAGGGGTCACAACCAACTACACGGGAGGAAGAGGATATAGGGGATGGTAGGGAAAACAATTTGTTTTAGGTCCTAGTGGACCAAACTAAAACACTTGACATCAAATAGGACATGACTCTCCACTCTTTCTCCATGGTTTCAACACTGTCAAACAACACCATTTTTAGGTTCATATACATGGGAACCTTCCCAAACTTTCTAGGTACCCTAGGCCTTCTAATTTTGACTGTCCCAAGCTTACAAAACTAACAAATTACTCAGAAGGTACCTCCTTATATCATTTCCTTCATAGGCTGACCTATCTCCTTGTAGCCCTGTCAGCGAGGTTTTTGAAGTGTAACTTTAAAAATACATGACAAACCCACAAAAAAATTACCTTTTCAAGTACCCATTATGGAGTTACATAACATACTAAACATGCAGGTTAGGGTCTTTTGGAACACAAGCCCCTCATTTTGACTATTCCTTCTGTCCTAAAGGGCAATTAGCCCACTTTTACAAAGGAAGTGTTCACAAACTCAAAGAGAAACTTCTCACTCCTATTCTAGAGGATCCAATAGGGTGAAAATTGATGTATTTCTCTAGTTTTATGGGTCTAAGTTTATTTCAACTCATTTTATCATCGAATCTTCACTCCTCCAACACTAGTTTACCAAATTCATGTCACAAAGAGGCTCAATGGCTCAAATCTTCACCTTTTACTTGTCCCCTACTTCAGCATGCAAAACCCATTAGAAAACACTCCATTCTAAACTCACTCCACTCATTTTGGGGTTCTAACACAGCTTCATGAAGTAGGAAAACAAAAAACCTCTCTAAAACCCCCAAATCAAGGGTTTGCTGGAATGACACAGGTAGTCTTAGAAAAAAGGCAGTATCTCCTTCTAGAAATTGAATCAAGACCTCAAACTAGAACCATTTGAAAGGTCTCTCAACCCTCTTTCCAGAAATATATGTCTTATCCCTATATCTATCTATACAGAGGCATGCAATGGCCAGGAACAGGACCATTACAGTAAAAAAGATAGGGTTTTGGATAGTTTTTATCAAAAACATGATAACTTTCACAAAAATGAATGAAATTACCTCAAACCAATGGAATTGGATAGTTAGCTCACCCCTCTATAACTATGCCATACAAGTTTGTGGTACGGTCTGCAACCTCAAATTACAGGAAAAACACATAAAAACAGAGATAAGGGACATCAAATAGTAATTTTCTTCATTTTCTTTCCTATAACTTCATCAAATTACAATACCTTTTCATGAGAGAGGTATTTATCCTTATATTTACCATGAATTTCCTCCATTCCCTCCTTCTCAATCATGGGAAAAGGCTAAAATTAGCCTCAATTGACTATTTTTTCATAAAAAAATTGTATATCTAAAAATAGACTGTCACACTCTTAAAAAGACTACAGACCACAAAAGATAATTGCCTATTTTCAACCTCCACTTACAACCTCATGCCTTTCAAGGCTTTAATACATTATTTTTAAGACTCTTTGTGCTTTGTGGTTCCATAATCATTTTTTATTGTAACTTGCAGGTTCTATTGTGGATGTGATTTATTTTTTCCCTCATTCGTGTTCTCTATGAGACTCTCATGTGCAATTGATATCCTTTCAAAAAAAACTCCATCTTGTTCATAGTAGTGATAATCTTCTAATGAGAATCTCGTAATTTGTCTTCTAACCCTTAAAAATCCTTTAGATTAGTGTTAATCTTTGTGGATTTCATATAATTTTCCTTACTATTCATATTAGCATTGGTTAGATTTATTTTATTGTAATATCATTTGCTTCTACTCACTGCAATTCCAAGAGCATTTGGGATTCAAGAACACACACTCTCTTTTTCAATATATTTCAATATTTGGCTATTGTGGAGGTGGAAACACCAAAATGGGGTTTGATTGAGGCAAACCTCTGTACGACCCAACTCATGGCTATCCCTCTGCATCTTAGCTAGCTACTCATGCTGACTTGTCCATGGTCTGTGGCTATGATATGGTCCCCAAATGATGTCGCTAGGCTGCAGCCTATCAAATATCACTCTCCAATACAAAATGTTACTGTGTCTCTAGCATCTGATGAGTAGATAAGCATGTGGATGTGGATGTGTCCATGGTGATTCTATAGGGAAACCTATAGGCCATGTGCACCTGATATGCTCGAACACCCAGACCTGTAGTAAGGTGCATACCATTAGGCTTTGTGACTCATAATGGACATAACATCCCAAGCCATGGTAGAGGTGCACAAGCATGCTGCTCCCCCACATGTATACTTTCCTACACTCCTCCATCGCTCAGATAGTGTGAACCAAGTACCCATGAAGGTGAGTGCCTCATTCGTCCTATGCGACCCCTAATGCAATAGTAGCAATCATGATCCTCTAAACCAAGGGGAAGTCATCGTGCATCCTTTCTCCAGTAGTCAAAGCTGAATATGTCCTCGCTCTGTCCAAGTGACAGTGCGACCTAAATAATACATCTGGCTCTCTCTAGTATACTCTTATGAGCGATGCTCTATGACCCTCACAGTCTCTCCTCAGATAGACAGTCGCAAGATCCGATAGGCATCCTCCAATGTAACTATCATCTTGTCGGTGGGCAGATGGAATGTAAATATGTCTACATCCCACCTCTCCATTAGTGCCATGAGCATGTTACAATGAAATCTCATTGTGGGCATGAAAAACACCCAATAAAGACCCACTTCTTGTAAATGACCCCTCTCCTCATCTAACATAGTGCCAATGTGGTCTCATAGTAGCATCATCAGGCAACCTCCTGTATGCTCTCATTTCTCAGTGATGTCCTGCAGGTCAAACACTTAGAAATTGAATTGGCTTACATCATCAAATCATCAAGAAATATCTAAGACATCAATTTGTTCCCTGTACCTAAGATTCTTGTCCTTCCTAGACTTCGATGCCCCAAAAGGCCCTGGGTGCCCTAGGAGGACCTTGGTGCCCTAGGAAGACTTGGGTGCCCAGAGAGGACATAGGCGTCCTAGGTAGACTTAGGCACCCTGGTTGGGAACCCTCATCTAAACAGGGCTAATTGGCATGCTAATTGGTTTGAACCCTACCTTGGGCTCGATCTCTCTCTCTGCCACTTAGGCTCAGAGCATCTCCAGTCTTAGAAGCTGGTATGGATGTCAACTCAGCATTGCTAGTCTCTATCTCCTTCTCCTTCTCTCCTCCACACAATGTCAATTAGGAATGACTTGTGAAAAGTGAAAACTCTCCTTTACGTAAAGCAAGTGGATGAGAATTCCTATCACTATCTAGGTGCAAAATTGAACAATTTTCATCATAAGCCTCTATCTTGGGCTGTCAAACTCAAATTTTTGTGCTGTTTATTGCATTGGAATCCTGGTTCTACCCTACATCTAACCCAATGTGATGTGATTTGGTGTTGTTTACAAAAAATAACCCTCACAACACATTTTCTCATTAAGTTTCCCTAAAATTGGTGCGTGTAAATAATCTCCCTATTTCTCCTTTTCAAACTAAGAAAGAAGAAACAAGGGGGGCATATATCTCCCTCAATTTCCTCCCTCATCATGTCTCATCACTCAACCCCTTAGTGTTTATAATTGACCTATTTGTGAGTTTTTTGCAAGTTGATTTGATTTTGATTCTGACAAGTGTTCCTTTGAAGGATGCGGTTCCTAACTTTGTGGTTTTGCAAATCACAAATTGGGGGCTTCTTCCTCTTGCATGACAACACTTCAGCTTCCTCTATAGTATCTTTTTGGGTATCCTTTTCATGATTGATGTATTTACTTTGCTTTAGTTGCATATGCACATAGTGTCATATGGCCACTAAAGTGGAGGCTAAATGTTATGTCAGAAATTGCCTTCTTCATGGAATGGTACAATTTCTCATTGTTTAGCTCCTCTCCTTCGGTGTACTTTCAACCTATTTATTTCTAACCTCGCAAAACCCTAATTGACCTATAACTAATTAAAGAAATGTCATATTCTGAAATGACTGTTGGCTGAATCGGAAAAGAAACTTTGGATTTTGGACATCCTGGACCTCCTTGATACAGACTTGATGGAAAAATCAGGGCTTGGACAAGGGCACCGACACCCTTGTCCTGCCCTATTTTAAGGGTTTTGAATTTTGGCAGGGTGTCAGTTCCCTCCATGCACCTCAGGATTCTAATTTTAAATTTTTATTTTTCATGCGATGTTGACATAGTATTCCTAATATTTGAATTTCTAAGGTTAGTTATTTAAAGACATTGGAAAATCATTTTATTACATACAATCTATATGCAAGCTTTCTATGCCAAAACTCTACAATTTTTTCTATTGAAGATCAACAACATATTGAATCTCTTTGAAGATATTGAAGATTACTAGCATGGAGACATTCGATGGAGATTAGGAATCAACATCTTGGGACTATCTTGCTCTTCCTATGGTTTGCACAACCTTTTGTATGATCAGGAGAAGGGTTGAAGCCTCTGACTTGAGCTTGGGAATCATCCATGGATACAGATGCCTCACCTTCCTGTTCTACAAGTCTTCATTGCTCTCATCTCCTTAAGGTGATGTTGTTGTTTCCTTGAGTGAAACAAAGTGTTGATCTTTCCTTAATGATTGAGTCATCTAGGGTTTGATATTTTTGCATACACATTTGTTAGATGAGCACACACATATGCAAATCTTTATCATTAGCTATTGTTGAGGTAGGAATACTGAAAAAAAGACTTGACTGAGGCAAGCTCCTATATAGCCACAACCATCTTTCTCCTCCTTTTGCATGTGCAAGTTACATTCGATAAGATCCGATGGAAAGGGTGGCAGAAAGATGGACATTGTGGATACCTTCATCATAGACTTTTTGATTTCAACATTGTGAAACTTTCAGGTCAAAAGAGCAAGTGCCCTAGCCCTACTGTGCATTTTTATCCAAGATCTAGGAACCTCTAGAAGTACTTTGAAGCTTGATACAAAAGATTTCATGTGCTAAAAACTTATAGAGCAAAGGAGCAGGTGCCCTTGACCTTCAAACCCTCATTTTTTAGTTGCACACTCTCTATACCTTCTACTCTATGTTTCTGCAGTCTGTTTTCCCTAATCTATGTTTAAAATCAATTTATTACAATCTGATTCAGATAAATTGGGGTTTCCTACTTTGTGAATGCTACAAGCTTGTGAAGGCCTAATCAAATCATCTACCCAATCATATCTAGCATAAAGAGGGATTTAGGAAATCTGTAGCTTGATCTTGTATAAAGAACAAGCTCAGTTTCACTTCCCTAATGTTTAGCATATGAAAGTGTGGGGTTTGATTTGGTGTAGATAAACTATTGTAATCTTGCATTTTCCACTAAACAATATCATCAAATTCAATCTAAATACATGAAAATTAGCATTGAAACAATATGAAACATGAAACCAATAAATATAATTATCAAATTCTATCTAAGAAGATCCAATTTACTTCTAGGTTGAAAAACCCAAAAAAGGTGGTGGATTAAGCAAACAATTATTGTTAAAAAAGCATTTTCTTGTTCGATTGTGCATGAAACGCAAAGAATAATAGAGCATGTCGGTTTGAATCACGGATCCTACATGCTTTTTGTCCATTTTTTTGGTTCACCAAAACATGCTTGCATTATAATGTGAGCGCGTTTTACCGAGCATGGAAAGTTTCCATGCATGAAAACACTTAAACTTTCCATGCTTGGCAAAATGTGCTCATGTTATAATGCGAGGGTGTTTTATCAAGCATGGAAAGTTTAAGTACTTTCATGCATTGAAAGTCTTAAGTGTTGTCATGCATGGAAAGTTATAAGTATTTTAAGTGCATGGAAAGTGGGGAGGGAGGTACAGAGGTGAGAGAGAGGGTAGGAGGTATAGAGTGGAGGGAGAGGGTAGGAGGTAAAGAGGGGAGAGAGAGAAAGAGAGGAGACAAGGTAAAGAGGGGAGGGAGAGAGATAAATATAGAGAGAATACTTTTGACATGCAACCCTAAACCCTAAACCTGAGCAACCCTAAACCTGTAAACCCTAAATAATGCCCTTAAACCCTAAACTCAAGAAACCCTAAACCTCTAATCCCTAAATAATACCTCTAAATCCTAACCCCTAATGCCTAAAACCTAATCCAAGCAACCCTAAACCTCTATCTCTCTATCTCTATCATCCCTCTACCTCTCAATCTCTATCTCTATCATCCCTCTACCTCTCAATCTCTCTCCCTATGTCTTTGGCCATGTCCCTCACTCTCTATCTCCCTATCTCTCCCCTTGATCTCTTCTATATCTGGCTATCAATCATTTCTCTCTCTCTAAACCCTAAACCCTATACCTCTGAACCTTAACCCCTAACCCCTAAACCCATAAAACCTAAACACTAAATAATGCCCTTAAACCTTAATCCCTAAACACTAAACCCAATCAACCCTAAACCTCTATCTCCCTATCTCTATCACCCCTCTACCTCTCTACCTCCCTCCCTGTCTCTGGACATGTCCATCACTCTCTATCTCCCTATCTCTCCCCTATGTCTCCTCTATCTCTCTCTAAACCCTAACCCCTAACTCTTAATCCCTAAACCCTAAATAATGATCCTAGACCTTGACCCCTAACCCCTAACCCCTAAACCCTAAACCTCTCTCTCCTAAACCTCTAAACCCTAAATAATGCCCCTAATGCCTAACCCCTAAACCCTAAACCTATATCTCCCTATCTCTACCTATCTCTCCCTATCTCTATCATCCATATACCTCTCAATCTCTCTCCCTATGTCTCTAGCCATGTTCCTCACTCTTTATCTCCCTATCTCTCCCCTTGGTCTCCTCTAGATCTCCCTATCAGTCCTCTCTCTCTCTAAACCCTAAACCTCTAAACCTTAACCCCTAACTCCTAAACCATAAAATCTAAACCCTAAATAATGCCCCTAAACCCTAACCCCTACACCCTAAACTTGAGCAACCCTAAACGTCTAAAACCTCAACCCAAGCAACCCTAAATCTCTATCTCCCTATGTCTCCCCTATCTTCCTATCTCTATCATCCCTCTACCTTCCAATCTCTCTCTATCTCTCTAAACATGTCCCTCACTCTCTATCTCCCTATCTCTCCCCTTTGTCTCATCTATTTCTCCTAATCTCTATTGGCCACCTTTCTCTATCTCTCCCTAAACCCTAAACCCTAAACCCATAACCCCTAACCCCTAAACCTTAAACCCTAAACCCTAAACCTGAGCAACTCTAAACCCCTAACCCCTAAACCCTAAACTTGATCAACCCTAAACTCATAAACTCTAAATAATACCCCTAACCCCTAAACCCTAAACCCTAAACCTAAACAACCTTAAACCTCTATCTTCCCATCTCTACCCCCTCTCTCTCTCCCCAAACCTGTAAACCCTAAATAATGCCTCTAAACCCTAACCCCTAACACCTAAAACATAAACTTGAGAAACCCTAAACCTCTATCTCCCTATCTCTCCCTTATCTCCCTATCTCTATCATATCTCTACGTCTCCATCTCTCTCCCTATCTCTTTGGACATCTCACTCACTCTCTATCTCCCTATCTCTCCCCTCTGTCTCCTCTATCTCTCACTATCTGTCTCCACTCTCTCTCTACCTATCTATCTCTCCCTATTTGTCTTCACTCTCTCTCTACATATCTATCTCTCCCTGTCTCCCTATCTCTTGCCTCTCTCTCCCCTATCATTCCTCTATCTCCCTATCTCTCCCTCTCCCTTATCAATGAAGTAAATGGAAATAAGAACTCTCTCTCTCTCTTCCTCCATCTCCCTCTCCCTTATTAAAAAAGCAAATGGAAACAAGAAAACTAGGACATGCAAAGAGGGACAAGGATATAAATTGGGAAGATGTAATGGAAACAAGATAAAATGAAAGTTCATTGGATGGGAAGAATGATGAGAGGAGAGGTGGAAAATAGTAAAATAGAGAAAAATTGGTGGGAACTAAAGGGAAATTGGAAAGGAAAAGGAAAACTAGGAAAACTAGGGAAAGGAAAACTAGGAGGTAGATAGGTGAGAGAGAGAGAGAGGGTAGCAGGTAAAGAGGGGAGGGAGAGGGGAGAGGGAAGTGAAGAGTGAGAGAGAGGGTAGGAGGTAGAGAGGGGAGAGAGAGAGGAGGGGAGGGAGAGACCTAGAGGGGAGGGAGAGAGAGAATAATAGAGAGAGGGGTAAGGAGGGAGGGAGTGAGATGATTTTATTTCACCATAAAATGAGTGCATTATAACACACTCACGTTATGTTTTGCTTTGGTGATTTCCAGGCCTTTGGCTTGGATTTTCCTTGGGCTTCCAACCCAAAGTCTTGGACTATGTTTTGGATGTCCAAAAATGTATTTTTCCAAATTATAACAAAAAATACATAATCTAGAGCGTGCTCCCCATCAAGTTTGTACGTGTTTCAATGACATGTCAAAAAAATACCACCACGATCTTAAGCTCTCTCTTAGCTTTCTAACCATATAATTTTTTTCACGTTTTGAGTATGTTAAGGATTTAATCTTTAATTTATTTTGTTAGTGTATCCATTTTTTGTCAAAAACTGGTGTGTGGTATTTTTGATTTATTTTAACCATTCATCAAAATTTGAAATAAATTACATTTTTAGAAACTAGACTCCATTCTACACTATTCAAATTTTTTTTGGATTTTCAATTAGTTTTCAAAAATATTAGGGGGAGCACGCCCAATTTTCTATTTTTTAGGATGTGTCCACTTTGAAAATTAGCAAAAAAATCAATTATTCATGAAAAAATTATTAGAAAAATTAGGGATAAACTACATGGTGTTAGCTAATTTCTCACTGAAGTGATTTTTGAAATACTAAAAAAAGTTAACATTTTAGGGGGAGCACACCAGATGCTTTTTTTTTTTGAAAAAAAAGGTCCAATTTGTGTGCTCCCCCTTTTTGAACCCCTTAATCTCAACTGTTTTTGAAAAAAATAATAGTTTATAAACTAGATTTAGAGCACTATGACTCTTGTTTATGTTGTATCTTCAAATTTTGAGTGTAACTATCTTCAATTTCTCATCCAACATCAATCTTTCCTAATTTCAGAAAAAAAAAGTGGCATCTTAAGACCCCCTTTGGTCCCCCATCTTTGTGCACTTACCCATATCAATTTTATTAAATTTTATATCAATTTTATTAAATTTTATATCAATTTTATTAAATTTTTGATTAATTTTATATAAATTTTGGATCAATTTTAAATAAAATTTAGATTTAAAAATATATAAAATTGATATATATTTTATATAGAATTTGTTGTAAATTGAATTTTTTGTTTATATACTTGGGTTAGGCACCAAGAGCCACAAAAAATGAACATTAAAAGCCTAGGTTCATTGTAGAATTGAGCTCATTGGATCCATCCAAATTTGAAATTATCCATCCTAATATTATCATTTAGAGATCTAGCTGACTAAAATAAAATCTTCAATCTAGAGCTAACCTCACATAATAGAATACATGATGCCTCTCCTCACCAACTTCAAGTGCCATCAAATTTAGAAAAAAGAAAGGACTTACACTAATTACACTAATAGCTAGCCAAGAGCTAAATTAGGTTATAGCACAATAAACCATTTCCATACAATCACTTGAGACCTACATAGAAAATGATAATTCATCATGCAAAAATACCCTTGAGACCTTCTATTCAAAAGAAGCCTAACCACACAAATGCTCTATCAAGCCTCAAAGCGTAAACACCATCACAACAAAAAACCTAGATTACCAAAATGAAACTAGATATATCTAGAGGGAAGGACAAATGGCCACAACCCTTCTCCAATATGTATGCAATCAGTGATAATGTTTCTAGTCTTGTGGGGGTGGCTAGGCAAATTATGCAGGCCTAACTAAGGCCCCATGATAATCTTTACACTTAACATATTTTTCTAGTTTTGTGGGTGGAGGGACCTCAATTAGGTCATCCTTCTCATAGTAAATGGAAATATTAAACTTACTTTCCAATGACAGTTTGACATTATGTGCCTTTGTTATTTCTTCCATACCTTTGTACATCTCAGTTTTCTTATTTTAAAACAATGGAAATCATTAATATAATAGTTAAATAAGATCTTAGACTTGTGAATGATACCTTCAATGTCATCATGGAGAAGATAAGTACATATAACAAAGGAGAACATGGCCTCACAACTAACTAACTGACACACATCAAATATGTTTGACCTTCCCAAGAATAGTCTAGGATCTAGTAGCAACTTGGTTAGGGCTTATTTAATGCCCACACATGAAGCCCCATCCATCTCCTTGGCCAATTCCTAGATACATAGAACTAGTCCAACAAAGATCAAGATTTGTAATCTCCCTTTCTAGACATGAGATGAAATTCTCCATCGTCTTGGTGCTCCTCAACCTCTCCTTTTACCTCCTACCTTTCTATTTTGATGCCTCCACCTTGCAATCCTAGCATTTCCTCTTCCCTAAGCTACTTCCAAAGGCCATTGCACCCAGACCAAAGAACTCACTTGATAATGAGGAGGGAATGAATTCACCATTCTAGATAGACAATATCCACAAAACAAAAATGGTGAGACTGTTATCCCATTTTCCTTTGTCCAGAGTCAAATGGTTAACCTGGTTATTTTCCTTGAAAATCCTTTGGAAAATGTTCCTATAAAGCTTAAAGTGCCAAATTTCCCAAAAGTCTTGCTTAAAAAACCTTACCATCAGAAAGAGCTTGAAAAAATAGGCAGGTTTGCTTTTTACTTCACCCTGAAATTCGACCAAACAAAGAAGTTATTCATGGTCAAAGATTTGGTCAAACATACAGTTCAAATGTACATCTGGCGGGCTTGCAAATCCCCATCAGCCTTAGAAAATGTAGAAAAAATCAAGTTTTTATGCATTTCAGAATGTATATCGGGCCAAGGAGATGCATATACAAGTGAAAGATGCAAAGAAATATGCATAAAAATGTACAAGGCCAGCGGACATACATGTGCTACAGTGGCTTGTATATTTACGCTTGTATGTTTGCACATACAAGCTAAATATACAAAGAAGAGATACAAGGAAATATGCAACACCCGATATACAGGTGCAAATATACATTTGCTACAGTGCCGTTAGGAACATACAAAGGTGTTTGTATATCGCCAAGATACAAAAGGTGGGGCCCGCGCATATACAAGAGATGATTGTATGTCTTCTACATACAATCGAAGCATGCAAAGAATATACAAGGCTGAATATGCAGATGGTGGGGTCCATAGTATACAAGGGGTTTTGTATGTCGGCGCATATACAAAAGAGAATGTATATTTTGCTTGTAGGTTTGCACATACAAGCGAAACATACAAAGATACATACAAGGCGGATTGTATGTTTCTACATACAATGGATGACGTGAACAATGGCTTGTATATCGCGGATATACAAAGCATTTATACATTGGCAATATGCAAACCGGATTCCAAATGAATATCATTTCTGGCTCATTTAGGCTTCAAGTCTGATTTGTATGTATGAGGCCATTTGTACAGCGATATACAAGGAAAATACAAGGATGAATATGCAAGCCGGATCCGACAGAACGGTCAAATGCAGTTAGTGGTTTTTGGGGTCCGCGACTTGTATGTTGGCAAATACAAGGATTTTCAACTGGCGAGACCTGCACATACAAGGGCGATTGTATGCATATACAATCACAACTACAAAAGGTAAAATGCACGATTGTATGTACTAGTTTGTTTGTATGTTTGCTTGTATCTTCGCATGTACAAGCTGATATGCAAGGAAGATTTCGGCCAGACATGATGCATCGGCGGCTTGTTTTTAAGTCTTTCTGAAGGCCGATGGAGGATGTAGTTCTTCAGCGATGGGTCCCAGCCTTCAAGTTCGACAGCTAATCAAGGGGTACCACGTGGAAGTGGCTCTTGCATGTACAAGACAGTTTCAAACGCATATTCTGAAAGCGATTACAAAGGCCTTTTGGTGCCAAAGAGCAGAGATACATACAAAGTGTTTTGTACATGCAAAAAATAGGTTCAGAGGTATTTTCAGAGGCTGATATATACACAGATGCAGAAGCGATATATATAGGTAGTTGACCAGATCTTTTACCGCCTATATCTTCCCTATTTCAGTGAATTTTGACATGCTGTAAGAGGCAAAAATGCTTGTTTTTGCCTCCTCTTTCAATTGGGTAGGTTTTTTTTTTGGGGGGGATTTTCCAGTTTTCATTTTCCAAGTTTGGCTTTGCATATTTTGGCTAATTGGATGTTTCAGCAGCCATCTTGAAGTTTTGAGGGGTTTTTTCTCCTCATAGTGGCTCGGGTTGGTGAATTTCTGCAGGCGCATTCATGGTGCATGGGCTCTTTGTCTTGTAGGACCAACTTTTATGTAGTGGATGGCGACTTTGGAGGTTGCTTCTCCATTTCTTGTCCTGTCTCGTGTCATGGCTGCCATGTTCCGCATTTTCTCTGGGCAATGGCATGGTCCACGTCCCTTCACCATGCCTCAGCCCATACTTTCCTGCCGCTGGCATTTATGGCCTCATTTTCGTGAATTAGAGACTCCACGCCCTTCTGGTAGGAGCCTAGCTTATAAAAGATATGTAAACTCTTTTGGAATATATGGTATTTTTGGGGTTGTTATGCTGCCAAAAAATTTTATAGTCGGACCTCTTAGTGTAATTGTAAGGGTATAAGAATGTGACTCATTGTGCCTGAATCTGGCCTCTACTATCTTCCTTTTATCGACCAATGAGTGTAATTAGCTATGCTGGTATCCCCCTGCTATGAAATATTTCTGCATTGTAACAGTTTTATGGGCCTTCATGGTTAATAGATGTTGACTTCTCGCCTCTTTTATGTCTGAATTTCTATGTTTTCAATTGGAGTTGTAGCTTGTTCTATGGATAAAACGACCCCTTTGTAGGCTTAGCTTTCATATCGAAGCCTCAAACTAGTCTTAAATCTGTGTGAATCCCTCTTTAGCATCAAAAGAATCATTGTTGTGTCCACACCTTGATCACTATCACTCACTAAATCTGGTGTATCACCTCTTTTCCTTTTCAGTTTTCCTTCTAACTCTTTTCTCTGCAAGTTTTTTAACACTAGGTTTAGTATCACCACTCTAAGTAATAGGCTTAGAGAAAGGAACTAGCCTTCTCTGGAGGTCTGATCTCAAAATCACAAGGGCCCACACTTCGAGATCATTCCAATGTTACCCCAGGTTGCTAAGGTTTCACAACCGCAACAAGGGTGCAAATCTGGGTGATAATAGTTTTTGGCATGCCCGATGGGACCGGTTCGATGAACTTCTCATCAGGATACTAAGAGATTTGGTGTTTCTCCTAGTATTACTAGCCTTTGGAGGCAAATCAAAGAACACCACGACGACTCTACTAAACAAATCAATTGATGAAGGCAGCTCAAGTACCTAAATTTTTATCAAAGATTAGGATTTGGTGATTTTCTCAGTCTTTTCAGCTTCCAAAAGTATTTTAATCACCTGGCGACTCCCTTTCTGGTATGTATCTAGTTATCTTTTTGGTTGTAGACCTATTTTTCTCTTTTTCTGGCATTTTCATGATTATCTAGCATTGAGATGCTATAAAATGTCATAATTTAATGGGAATCATGGCTATTCCCCTACCTCTAACTCCAATACAGGCTATTAGCCCCCATATCAGCAATACCAGGCCCCAAATGCCTCTATATTTATGCCAAACAGCTCTTTGCCTCAATATGATCAGCATTATTAGCAAGAGCATTTTCAAGCCAATCCTGCTTATCCTTGTTTGTAGCCCATTCATACCAATAATCAGCCTTGTGAAACCCAACCTAGTCTAAATCAAACGTGCAGCCTCCCTAATCATTCCAAAAATGATATTGATTTGGGTAGCATTAAGAGTTTGTTAATGGATTTCCAAAGGCAAATTTTAGAAATAGATAGAGAAGCACAGTATAATAGACAGCAAGAGGAGCTTGCATATCAAGTTTATTTGTCAGAGCAGGAGACAGAAAATAGAAGAGTGTATGAGGGGGAATGTTTGAACATGCAACTTGTAGCGAAGGAGAAACAAATGAAACAGTTGCTTGCTCAAGAATAAGAGTTCAAAATAAAAAAAAAATTTCCTATTCCCAGCTTTAGACAGGATCATCCTTCAAGCCAAAGTAAATCTATGAAGGTGGCTCAAACTTCTCTACTATGGTAGCCTTCTTGGATCAAGCATCCTGGTTACAAAATGCCAAACCTTGTGAAGGCCAGTCCTCTTATACCAATTCAGAATCAGGAAGAAGAAAGAGTTGTAGAATCCAAGCCTGTCATAATTCCAAGTTTTAGGTAGCCTTCTACCTTTAGGGTTTCAAGTTGGAAAGGGCCATCTTTTTTACCCTATGAGGACCCTCCACCAAACACACAAACGGAAGCATGCTTTAGCATCCAGCTAGCAGAGGAAGAGCAAAGGAGGCTTTCGTTGGCTCATTTTCAAAGATTGGAAACGCAATCATTTCCAAATCCATTCTTTGAAGAATAGGTTTCCAGTTTCAAAACACCAAGCTTCAAGCGAGATGAGTCCCCTAAGTCTCTTGAATTGAATATCCCAAGTTTTAGAGGGTCTCATCCACTGAAGGAACCTATATTTGACCAAGAGCAACCTAGACTCCACAAGTTTCTAGGCTTCAAAGCCTATATCCCTCTACAGGAGCAATCTATTCCTATACTCACAGAGAAAAAATTGTTTGAATCTATTGCACCTATGAGTATTGCTAAAGTCACTTTAGTGATGGACGATGCTGCCCTACTTCATGAGCTACCTGGCTATGCTAAAGATGAAGAAAGTGAGCAGCTGGTTGTGGATTTGCAGCAACAAGAGAACACAGAAAATAATGATAAATTGCTATAGTTTGAGGCTGAGTGTGATAGTGAGTGTCTAAGCTATAAGGAAGGCCAAACATGCTACCCTATGATAGATGATGCAGAGGCTGATTATGCTGATATGCTGGAGGAGCTCCCATGCTCTATTGAAAATAACAAGAAGACTAAACATGGGCAAGAGCAAATTGAAGATTTGTTCTTTATTATCCAGCAAGGATATCAACTTCTTGGTGGGGAGGTTTTCTCTTTTGAACATGTGCACGGCTCATTTTATGAGCCTAAATCAGAAAATCATGAACATTTTGTTCATAAGGTGGAGGCAACCATATTTATAGTGGAATCACAGGAGCTAGAGTTTTCAGACCAGCAAGAAGAGGAAGAATGCAGCCATGATGACGTTATATCAATGTTCTTGGATTCTTTGAAGGAAGACAGAGAAAGCCATGAGGTCTCAAATTAGCTGTTTCACACACAAGAGCAACATGAGAGTCAAATGGAGGACACCATTATATCAAGAGAGGAGAAGGAATCAGAACAGAGACATGAGATCCATCATGATTTGTATATCATTTCAAGGGGATGTCCAATCAGACATCTAGCCCAGCTGGAGACACGTCAAGAGAAATCACCACTTGTCATGCTTACCTCTAAGCATGAAGTTGAGCATTAAAATGAGTAGGATCAGCCCATTTATTCACCACAAATTAGCAACATCAGCAATCAATCCAGGTGGATAGGTGAGTTTATCTCCACTTTGAGGGGGATGTTTTATCAATTTGTCATATGTACATTTCCCCCTTTCTTCTTTTTAACTGCCCACATGAATGGGAAACATTATAAAATGTTAAGAAGGGGTAGTTACTTCCAAGAACCAGTTAATGGCTTTGTTTAAGGTCATGTCTAACTGGTTAGTTTAGGATTAGAGTAGGTTTCATTTTTTCTTTAGTTTTCCCTTTTCCTAAGTGCTTCTACACAGGCTGCATTGTCATTAGGAGAATACAGGCCTTTTCCCTTTTTTTTTGTATTTTGGAGGCAGGTTCCAGTTTTCTAGCATGTTTTAGACTTGACTCCATGCCCAATGATGCTTAAGGCCATTGATCTTATGTTTAGCAAGCAAACATCCCATAGAGGTCACCAAAATGTTATCCCATTTTCCTCTGTCCAGAGTCAAATGGTTAACCTGGTTATTTTCCTTGAAAATCCTTTGGAAAATGTTCCTATAAAGCTTAAAGTGTCAAATTTCCTAGAAGTCTTTCTTAAAAAACCTTACCATTGGAAAGAGCTTGAAAAAATAGGTAGGTTTTCTTTTTACTTCACTCTAAAATTTGACCAAACAAAGAAGTTATTCATCGTCAAAGTTTTGGTCAAACATACATTTCAAATGTACATCTGCTGGGCTTGCAAATCCCCATCGGCCTTAGAAAATGTAGAAAAAATCAAGTTTTTATGCATTCAGAATGTATATCGGGCCAAGGAGATGCATATACAAGTGAAAGATGCAAAGAAATATGCATAAAAATGTACAAGGCCGGAGGACATACATGTGCTACAGTGGAATGTATATTGGCAGGTTGCTACAGTGGCTTGTATATTTGCACTTGTATGTTTGCACATACAAGCGAAATATACAAAGAAGAGATACAAGGAAATATGCAACGCTCGATATATAGGTGCAAATGTACATTTGCTACAGTGCCGTCAGGAACATACAAAGGTGTTTGTATATCTCCAAGATACAAAAGGTGGGGCCTGCGCATATACAAGAAAGGATTGTATGTCTTCTATATACAATCGAAGCATGTAAAGAATATACAAGGCCGAATATGAAGATGGCGGGGTCCACAGTATACAAGGGGTTTTGTATGTCGGCGCATATACAAAAGAGAATGTATATTTCTCTTGTAGGTTTGCACATACAAATGAAACATACAAAGATACATACAAGGCGGATTATATGTTTCTACATACAATGGATCACATGAACAGTGGCTTGTATATCGCGGATATACAAAGCATTTATACATTGGTGATATGCAAACCGGATTCCAAATGAATATCATTTCTGGCTCATTCAGGCTTCGGGTCCGATTTGTATGTATGAGGCAATTTGTACATTGTGATATACAAGGAAAATACAAGGATGAATATACAAGATGGATTCAACAAAACGGTCAAATGTAGTTAATGGTTTTTGGGGTCCACGGCTTGTATGTTGGTAGATACAAGGATTTTCAACTGGCGGGACCTGCACATACAAGGGCGATTGTATGCATATACAATCATGACTACAAAAGGTAAAATGCACGATTGTATGTACTAGTTTGTTTATATGTTTACTTGTATCTTTGCATGTACAAGCTGATATGCAAGGGAGATTTCGGCCAGACATGATGCATCAGCGGCTTGTTTTTAAGTCTTTCCAAAGGCCGATGGAGGATGCAGTTCTTCAGCGATGGGTCCCAGTCTTCAAGTTTGACAGCTAATCAAGTGGTGCCACGTGGCAGTGGCTCTTGCATGTACAAGACAGTTTCAAATGCATATTCTGAAAGCGATTACAAAGGCTTTTTAGCGCCAAAGAGTAGAGATACATACAAAGTGTTTTGTACATGCAAAAAATAGGTTCAGAGGTATTTTTAGAGGCTGATATATACACAGATGTAGAAGCGATATATATAGGCAGTTGACCAGATCTTTGATCGCCTATATCTTCCCCATTTCAGCAAATTTCGACATGCTGTAAGAGGCAAAAATGCTTGGTTTTGCCTCCTCTTTCATTTGGACAAGTTTTTTTTTTTGGGGGGGGATTTTCCAGTTTTCATTTTCCAAGTTTGGCTTTGCATATTTTGGCCAATTGGATGTTTCAGCAGCCGTCTTGAAGTTTTGAGGGGTTTTTTCTCCTCATAGTGGCTCGGGTTGGTGAATTTCTGTAGGCGCATTCATGGCGCATGAGCTCTTTGTCTTGTAGGACCAACTTCTATGTAGTGGATGGTGACTTTGGAGGTTGCTTCTCCATTTCTTGTCCTGTCTCGTGTCATGGCTGCCGTGTTCCGCATTTTCTCCCGGCAATGGCATGGTCCATGTCCCTTCATCATGCCTCAGCCCATACTTTCCTGTCGCTGGCATTTATGGCCTCATTTCTGTGAATTAGAGACTCCACGCCCTTCTGGTAGGAGCCTAGCTTATAAAAGATATGTAAACTCTTTTGGAATATATGGTATTTTTGGGGTTGTTATGCTGCCAAAAAATTTTATAGTCGGACCTCTTAGTGTAATTACAAGGGTATAGGAATGTGACTCACTGTGCCTGAATCTGGCCTCTACTATCTTCCTTTTATCCACCAATGAGTGTAATTAGCTATGTTGGTATCCCCCTGCTATGAAATATTTCTGCATTGTAATAGTTTTATGGGCCTTCATGGTTAATAGATGTTGACTTCTCGCCTCTTTTATGTCTGAATTTCTATGTTTTTAATTGGAGTTGTAGCCTGTTCTGTGGATAAAACGGCCCCTCTGTAGGCTTAGCTTTCATACCGAAGCCTCAAACCAATCTTAAATCTCTGTGAATCCCTCCTTAGCATCAAAAGAATCATTGTTGTGTCCACACCTTGATCACTATCACTCACTAAATCTGGTGTATCACCTCTTTTCCTTTTCATTTTTCCTTCTAACTCTTTTCTCTGCAAGTTTTTTAACACTAGGTTTAGTATCACCGCTCTAAATAATAGGCTTAGAGCAAGGAACTAGCCTTCTCTAGAGGTCTGATCTCAAAATTGCAAGGTCCCACACTTCGAGATCATTCCAATGTTACCCTAGGTTGCTAAGGTTTCACAACTGCAGCAATGGTGCAAATCTGGGTGATAACAGAGCCATAGCGAGAAGATATTATATTGTCCTAAAATCTGTCGCTAAGAGCTCCATCCAACCTACCAAGCAAGGCTCTTAGTCAATGTGCTTCATGTCATCATGCAAAAAAAATTATTGTCAAGTCCCTTGTGATGTAAGATCCAATCTATATGATCATTTTATATCACATGATATAAAGAACCACTACCATTTTTCCCACTTCTGTATTGCAATCTATGAGATTATTTTATAATTATTTTTATTTTTATTGACAATGGAGTTGCTTCCATTCAAATGTTGCCTACTATTATAATACATGTACACAAAAATATTCATTTATAATTTTAGATGTTCCTTGGGACCTCAAGTATGATATTATTAGTGATAGTTACAAAGTTATTTAGTTTTTATAACAAATTCCCTTCTTCTATTGTAAACATTAAAAATCCACTCATTATAAAGACTTCTAATAACTTAGAAATGTATTTTTTCGTATAATAAAGTTATCAAATGCATTTGCATAAGATGAATAATTAAAGTTCATCATTCTAGATTCTTTAAAAAAAATATTTTTCTTGCTTTCATTGTATACAAACATGTATGCTTATGATAACATTCCATTTTTAAATAAACTAAAAAAAATTGTTAGCCATGACTCATAAGTCTTTGGACATTATGCAATGACACCCTTATTATTAAATTTTGACATGAATCAAGTGTAAGAATTCAAGATTCTTAATGTAGTTGCAATTAAGGATTGTAAACAAACATTAGATGTGGCATATGGAATTTAGTATTCACTATCATTTGCTAGATATGTGACTAGTACAAAATTATCCAATTCCTATCTTACCAAACATAATTTTGTTAGGTTTGAACAAGTGAATAAAGTAGTCAATTTGACCATATTATGAATATAATTATAATATTCCTTTGAAACCTATGACGTCTTCCATTGTGTTTCTCTAAAATTCCCCTATCCATTTGAGTTCGTTGTGTTTTAAATTTTATTGTCACTCCAAACACTTATGAAATGCCCTATATAGCTCTCTCCTAACCACCTTCAAACCCTCATCTCATTAGTATTATTTTATAAATCTCATCATGCACAATTTTGTAATACCACGAATGTGTAATTACAATGCAATAGAAATCATTATTTTATTTTTACGTCTACAAATGTTATTCTCTTCTCTCTGACATCAATCTATAAACCTCATTATGAGAGTTCTTAATGTGCCATGCATAACCACTAATTACAACATAAACACACTTGTAATTTTTTTTAATTCTTCATTATAAATTATAGTGGTTTCTCTCTAATTGAAACGAAACAAATTGAAATCAAATTAAATTAAAAAATATCCATGAATTCACAAATCTATTAGCTATCTCATCAAGCACATGTGAAACAACTTTAGAAATATCTAACCATAAATGACACAAAATCTATGTAAACTTATATAAAATTACATATTGAATCTAGAATGTGTAATTAAATGCTTAACCTAACATTGTAAAAAGACAATACAATTAATTGAAACAAAAGTATTAGTGTATACATTTCATTTGGCTTTCATTTGGCCTCATTTGGAAGCCTCATTTTATGCACATGGCATAAGACACCTCAGCTGGGTGTGTGGGAGTTATGAAGAGCCTTTCAAACTATTTCACTCCACATATCTTTTGTAGATTGCCACATCTACTTGAGTCTCCTTAAGTTATGGGATTGACTCCCATTAACTCAAGGTTAATCAAGGCTATATGTACTTGTCATTTTTACTTCTAATTCACTTCAAATTTGTGATTAGCATTCATATTATAGATCTTGCAATTTCTAACATGGTATCAGAGCTTGTTTAAGTTGGTTGCTAATTATGTTTGGAGCCTAGTTTTTTTTTTTAATCTAGTTGTTGTGCTTGCATATATGGTTTAGACGAGGGTTAGTTTTCTAGGTCTAGTCAGCAAAGGCAAATTGCACAGAGAGGTGCCAAAAGGCTAGATCTAGTGTAGTGGTAGTGAGTCTGAGTCCTTGAGAAGTGTAACTTGTTGTCAAATCTCCTGCCCTTTGAGTGGTGCTAAATGCCAAATCTATGGCTCAGACTTAGGCATTTTGGTGTTGTGGAAGACTTGAAGCCTAATCTATGGTGACCAAGGCTGAGAATTTGTGAAGGACGATCCCCTGGCATCTCCGGAAGGCAGATTAACCCTAGCGGATTGATTTGAGGTAGCCTGTCGATTTGTTGTGCCCTTATCTGGCGGCGCTTGCTGGGAGCCCACACTTTGTGTGGACGTTGGTTTAGCATCATAAAGGCTGTGACTTAGGACCAAGCTTGGTATTAAAAGTAATAGAATTTTTCCACCATAGAAACTCCTATGTGGGAGTCGTGAGTTTCTATGCAGGCTCAATCAAAGGCTACTAGCAATGACATTTGTGTAGAGGCTGAATTGTGAATTTTTTATGAGAGTTTGCTCAAGACTGTGGCTTCACATTTCCCAGTTATCATTTGCTGCATCCAACACATTCTTGGATGTTGTTTTCTGATTTTTGTTGTGGTTTAATCTTCAACCAATCACTATTCTTTGAAGCGTTCAAGAGAGTTGCCGACCCTTGTTGTTAAGGCATCGAACCATCATGGATTTATCCCCACATAGCTATAAGTGTTTCATCCTTCTGAGGGCATTCTGCCTTTTAATGGTGTGAAGCCCTTTCGTGCTATGATTCGACCATGTGAGGGGTTTCACCGCTGCAAGGCCATGAGCATTTCTCCTTGTTTTGAAAGAGATGACCTCCCTGACTGTGAGCATTTCTATCAGCCATCATTTCCATAGGAAGGTCACACATCTTGTAGAGGCATTGGATTTGGAAGCCACACATAAGGGATTTGGCATTTGGTTCTAGACTTGTGAAAGGCATCCAAATGGAGGCCGAGTATCTATTTGGCTAGTAGTAAGTTGAAGCCATAGGAAGCCATGTAGATCCCCTATTTTCCCTCAGCATTGGTTGCCACTTCTCATTTCTTGATTGCCTTACCCTTTTTTTTGGCATGAGCTATTTTTTTTTTTTAATTTGCAAAAACACTATGTGTTTTCTTATTAAAAATTAACAAGGCAAAATATTTGTCCTAAAAGCAAAGCATTTAATTTTTTGTATTTAGTGTTAGAATAGACATTTTATTTGTCTAAAATGCACTATGCAATATAAAGTGCCACATTTAATGTTGTGTTTAAGGGGGGAAATTAAACAAAGGTATTTTTAAACATGCACTAAAATATAAAGTGCCAAATTTCACAGGGGGGTATCTAGAGTTGTGTCTTGTGTGCACTTCCATTTCTCCCTCAATATTTCTTTCCACATCTCAAAACAAATCTGCAAACAATCTAAGTAAAGCATGGAGCCAAATCGTCCAATCAAACCTCTAACATCCTTTAGCTATCATGATTGGAAACTCAGTATTCAACTTATGCTAAAGGATAAAGGGTTATATAGAGTGACTATGGGCACAAAAAAAGAGCCAAATGCTATTAAAGATAAAGAAAAATGGTTCAATAAGTGTGATCAGGCCATTGGGTGCTTATGTCTAAATCTAGCTCTTGAACTTTTATTTCATGTTGAAACCTTGAAAACACCCAATGAGGTATGGCAAACCTTAGAAAAATGTTTTGGGAAGGTTGATGAATTAAAAAGTTGTGAGTTAGAAAATGAGCTCCTCAGTTTGAGCCCTAGAGATTTTGATACCTTGAAAGATTATTTCACAAAGTTCAGATCATTAAAATTACAATTAAAAGAATGTGGGATAGATAAAAAGGAATATCAACTCATTCTTTCTATGCTTTCCAAATTAGGTCCTGAATATTCTATCTTTGTATCTTCTTTTTATACCACCAAAAGGGCTTTTGGTGCTTCATGGAAAATGCCTACTTTGGATGAATTCATTGTTGACTTAACAAAGGGAAGAAGATAAATTGATACAAATGGGTGCCATGAAGAATTACAAACCACATGCTCTTGTTGCTGGAAATTGGAAAAATAACAAAGGAGAAAAACAAAAGGACAAAGAAATCAAGAAAGATAAGAAAGTTGAGTTTTCACAATCAAACACTCAAAGCTTTTCAGATCAAGGCAAAGAAAAATCTAAGTGTATATATTGTAATAAAATTGGACACATTGAGCAAAAATGTTTGAAGAAGAAGATCAGTCATCTGATCAGTCTTCTTGAAAAACATAATATAAAGGATCCTAAATCTAATCAAGAGTCATCATCAACACCAGATACAGCACCAAAAACATTTAGGGGTCATGCTCTTTTTGCATTTGCAGTCCCTAAATCTGGAACATGGATTCCTGATTCTGGAACTTGACATCACTGCCATCATCACCTATTGCTACATCAGAGTTCAGAGTTGCTTCACAGAAGGCTTCCAGAGATTCTTCAAAGTAGGATTATCACCTTCAGGTATTTTGTAAAGTGTCTAGTACACTTTCTTATTTTTTCTCTTTTGGGTGGTAGTTTTTTTCCCATTGGGTTTTCTACCTTTCTCCACTTATGGGATTTTTTTGTACATGGGTACCTCATCAGGCTTTGTTGCCGGGACCTATCTTTTACACCCACCTAAGTTGTGGTTAGGGGGGGTATTAGTGTACACATTTCATTTGGCTTTCATTTGGCCTCATTTGGAAGCCTCATTTTATACACATGGCATAAGACACCTTAGCTAGGTGTGTGGTAGTTATGAAGAGTCTTTCAAACTCTTTCACTCCACATATCTTTTGTAGATTGCCACATCTACTTGAGTCTCCTTAAGTTATGGGATTGACTCCCATTAACTCAAGGTTAATCA
Source organism: Cunninghamia lanceolata (assembly GCA_027924645.1). Taxonomy (NCBI): domain Eukaryota; kingdom Viridiplantae; phylum Streptophyta; class Pinopsida; order Cupressales; family Cupressaceae; genus Cunninghamia; species Cunninghamia lanceolata. Next base: position 2,502,216 of record BSBN01000229.1, read on the forward strand.
AGGCTATATGTACTTGTTATTTTTACTTCTAATTCACTTCAAATTTGAAAGGACCATACAAAATAGCAAGGCTAATTGTGAGGCTCCCTCCTCTCACATTTTTGTTGCTCAAGCATCTTTCCATTTACTTGAAGTGTTCCTCACCTTTTTTTTTCACTCTTTCTACACCTACTTTCATTTCGTACATATGTAGGTTTTATGAAAACAATTCAATTAAACATCCATGTTATCATAAAATAAGTCTTTGACAAATACCCCAATACTGTATATAAGTAGTGATCTCCATTGCACTCTATGCATCTAATTTTATGAAGCCAACATCATAGTCTAGATTGCCAAATACTGAAAACAAAAATAAAACCATTTTTTTCTAGTAACTAAAAAATACAACCTTGTTCCTTCATTATTAGTGCATGTGTGTGTGAGCATATTATTTAGATCACTTCATTTAGCGTCACCAATAATCTCCATAAAAACATTCTCCTAGCCTTAAATGATGCAAACAATTCACATCTCCCACAACAATTTCTCTTGCAGCAATCTTGGAGATAAACTTCATTGGATTGTGGCAATCAACACACACTTTAAGGTTCTTAATGTGTCCAATAGTTGTTCTAGAGGCTGTCTAACAAACTAAAAGCAATTGCCAACTTTTCAATATGGTGGTAGAGAAATAATTATTTTTCCTCCTTTTCCACATCACTAAGTAAATGTCTTGAATATGGAAAATACCTTGCTAGCTTCATCTTGTTGCAAGTATGAGTAGTAAGTGTTGTCATTGATGTCAACACCTAAAGTCAACATCTAAGGAAATTATTTGAATGAGTTTGAGCAAGTGTCTAAGAAGAACAGTACAATGTTTTCTTCCGCATATCCTATATATTTAATATCTTTTTCTGCAGTTTGGAAGTTATGATAAGGGATGTCTGTAGTTGCTATGTTTCAAGTTTGAGCCTCCGGTATGAAGATTTGAGTGAGTTCTATTCACCAGAGTAAAAACCATTTTTCTGAGTGTTCAATGGTGATAGGGAGAATGTATTCTACTCCACATTTCTCTGCATTTAAGTTTTACAGTCTACGGTTCTAGAATTAAGTTTGTAATGAGTTATGTGCCTTCAGTTCAAATGGTTTGTGATTTGGTGCTCTACAAGCGATCTTCCTTTATGAAAATGACCGACAGTAATGTTCAAGTGCTTCGGCTTGAAGAATCTTATGGATAGAATGTTTGGGGGTTGTGCGGAAGTTCTTGGTGATTGTAACATGCTTGTGGATGTCTCTAGATCATGTTCCTACTTTTTGATTTGTCCTCAAAGTATAATTTGGACCGCGCATGAAGTGTCTTTCTAAAGGTCTTAGTGTTAACACTAGTTTTAGCCAACTTGGTTGTTTTCACTACTTGTGATTATATTTTGGATTTTGTGATAGCATGTTGTAGCATGGAAGATTACATTTGAGTCCCAGCTAAGGCATGGTGTAGTCCACATTCATTATTCTCCTTCACAAATCTATTTAGGTCCAGACCTATTCTAATGTATGTGTGTTTGCTGACCTTGGAGATTGTTCCAATGGTTGATGATTGTAATACCGTCCTTAATGTTCATTCCAAGGTTGATGAATTATATAAATACATGTAATGAAGTCGTGATTGATGAAAAAGGATGCGAAGATGTGAAGATAAGTGCAAAGTGAAAAAGAAGAGTAGAGCAGAGGAAATTTATTGTGCTTCAATGGAACTAAACCTTGGCATAGTGTAGATGCTACTATATTAGTTCACCAACTTTGGCAATGAGCCACCTACCAACAGTGAGCCACCCCATTGGCAGTGAGCCTCTTCTCTTGGCAGTGAGCTGCTTCTTTTGCAGTGAGCATTCTAGGAAGTGAACCCTAAGGCGGTGAGCCTCCAGCAGTAAGCCTTGTTGTAAATTTTGATATATCATTTATATTGTGAGCTAACACTCACCGTGGTTTTTCCCTTATTGGATTTTCTGTTGCAAGTATGGGTCTAACCGGTGTTATCATTGATGTCAACATACTCCTATTGCATTAATGATAAGGATTGGATGAGCTACGTGCTAAGGATATTGCAAAAAATAGCCCTAATCAGGAATAAAGAAGAACAATGAAGATAGTGAGGTAAAGATCCTATCTAAGATGAAGATCAGAGGATGCGCTTCAAAGGGTTTGTAGATATGTGTCTTAAGATTATCCAGTAAAGATTTCAGAGATCCACATGAAGATCTGAAGAAGCTATGGCCATTTAAGTAAAACCGGTTCTAGCAGATGTTTAGAGTTGACAAAGTGACACAGATAGGTCCGGTGAGATCCAGAATGCAATATCTTGTTCTACGGATTTGGTGGAGTATTTAGGAAGTCAATTTGAATTGACAACTCAATTGGTTTGTGGTCTGGAGGTCCAAAAGCATCTATTCCAATATGACAGCGATGACAGACTATGTTCTTGAGGTTCCAAATGAAGGAGAGAATGATTTCAGTAAGTAGAAGTAGTGTGGATGTTGCTGGTGATTTAGGAAATCTTGTGGAGGTCTTTGGATTGTTTCCAATTCGTGTTAGTGGTTTGCATTGAGGATTGAGCTTGTAATTGAAGAATTACTTCCGGATGATGATGTTCTTCCTAAGTCTAGCCAACCGGATGAGTTACACATCCTACGGATGATCTTGGAGATGCTCTATGGAGAATGGCGTGTTCCTAAAGGAAGTTTGAAGTCTCAGATCTTTGTGGCCAATAGTGTGTTGATCCGCGTGAAGTATTTTTGTAATTAGTTATGTTGTATTTATGTATTTGCTCTGTAATGTATGTTGACTTGGATGATTATCCCTAAGTCGATGTCTTGTATAAATAAGGAGTTGTAAAGCCATTTCAAAAGTATCTTGGAGAGATGAGAGTGTGGTAGAGAGGAGTAGAGCGAAAAAGTAGAGCAGAAGTATTGAGCTTAAATGGAACTAACTCAAGCATGGTGAAGATGCTATTCTTTAGTTCAAGTATGTAATACTTATTATTCTGTAGACAGTGTGTCTCCTGTAGGCAGTGGGCCTCTTGTGAGCAGTGAGCCCTAATTGGCATGTGCCATTTTGTTCTTCCTATTCTTCTAACAGAGAATACAATCTTGGGTTAGTCACCCCGTGGTGTTTCCCTTAACCGAGTTTTCCACGTCAAAAATCTTGGTATCTTATGTGTTCATGTGTTTCTGCTCTTGAATTGTTGCATTATGTTTCCATGATTGATTTATTATTATGCTACTAAATTAAGAAAAGGATTTAAGTGATTAATTGGAAGAAAGTTTCGAACAACTAATTCACCCCCTCTCTCAGTTGTCTATCCTAAATCTAACAATTGGTATCAGAGCTAAGTTCCTCTAAAAGAGCTTAACCACTTGAGGAGATCCAAGATGTCATCCTACAAGAAGGATAGTTGAGGTTCGATGGAATCAATTTCACTCTTTAGAAAAGTCGCATGGAATGTCACTTGTAATGTATGGGAATGTAGTATTGGATCATGGCTTCAAAGAAGTATGTTCCTCCACAGAATGGTTCACGCACCATAGATGAAATCAGAGATGCTGAAAACAATCTGTGAACTAAAGAAGCCCTTCTAAGTGCCTTATCTGATTTAGAGTTGACAAATGTTGTTGATCTAAAAATTGCATATGAGATTTGGAAAAAATTGGAACTTCTGCATGAAGGAGATAATTATATTAAGTGTGCCAAGCTTCAGAGTGTGAAAGGAAAATTTGAAAATCTAAAGATAAGAGAAGATGAAAATATGACTACGTTTATGCCAAGAGTAAATGAGCTTGTATGTGGCATTAGATGTGCTGGTGGAATCTTGGATGAAGATGAGATTGTTGGTAAAGTTCTCAGATCTCTTCTTGGTTTCTTACAAATATAAGGTTGCTTTTATTGAAGAATTCAAATCCTTCTCAGGTATCACAAGAGATCAATTGGTTGGTAAATTGGCTGCATTTGAATTGACCGAGTTTGGAGATGCACACCCCCTAAGACTAAATCTGCATTCAAAGCTAGTGCCTCTGTAAAAGGAAAACAAAAGTTTGATCCAGGAGAGAACTCTTCAAGGAAACTATCATGGTATGAAAAAGAAAGAAAAGACCTGGAAGAAGATGAAATAAAAGCTGCTCAACTTGAAGCCCTCATTGCAAAAAGACTGCCAAGAGGATCCAATAAGTATGAGGGGAAATTGTCTTTTAATTGTTTTAACTGCAATAAGATTGGTCATTTTGCCTCAAGGTGTTCGGAAAGATTTTCAAGGCCAAATCCTAACAGATAAAGGTTCCAAAAGAATTGTTACTATGTTCATGAAGATGACGATAATGAAGGAGTAACAGATGATGAATCAGAAATAGAAAACAAATCTAGAAGTGACTAGGTGTTTATTTCCATCAAGGAAGAAGATCCAATGCCCTCTGAATCTGTCAATCATAAAATTGTAGAAAGAGCTCTGGCTTCCCAAGTTGAAGAAAAGGATGATTGGGTCATTGATAGTGGATGCTCTCACCATATGACAGGTGACAAAAATAAGTTCATAGATTTGGAAAGGTACGAAGGAGGAGTGGTAAAGTTTGGTGATAATTCTACTAGTAGAATCAGAGGAAGAGGAACCATTTCTTTTGATGGAAAGAACAAAACCAGTAATGTACTGTATGTTGAAGGTCTGAAGCACAATCTTCTCAGTGTTGGATAGTTGGTGGACAAAGGCTATGATCTTCGATTCAAGAATGGAAAATGCAAGATCTTTGAAAGTTTCAGAACAAAGATTGCATCCGGTACTCAAACAAAAGGTAATATCTTCCATTTAGTTGGTACTCGTAAAAGTTGTCTATTTGTTCAAATTGATCAAAGTTGGTTATGGCATAGGAGAATGTGTCATGTGAATTTTGATAATATCATCAAGATAAGCAACACTCAGGCTGTAAGAGATCTTCCAAAATTGGTGAAACCTACAAATAGTTTGTGCAAAGAAAATCAGTTGGGTAAACAAAGCAGAATCTCATTCAAAAGCAAGGAACAATCTTCTATCAGATTATTGGACTTAGTTCATACTAACCTATGTGGTCCGGCAAGAATTAGGAGTGTGCAATGTGATAGATACTTCATGTTATTAATTGATGACCATTCCCAGATGATGTGGGTAACTTTTTTGAAAGAGAAATCAGAAGCTCTTGAGAAATTCAAAATATTCAAGGATATGGTAGAGAATGAAACCGGATTAAAATTAAAATGTCTGAGGTCTGATAGAGGTGGAGAATTCACATCCGGTGAGTTCATAGAATTCTGTGAGTAACATGGAATAAAAATATAGTTGTCTATTCCTAGGACTCCACAGTAGAATGGAGTAGTGGAGAGAAAGAAACGGACCTTTCAGGAAGCATCTAGAACCATGATGATGGAAGCAAATGTTCCTCAGATCTATTGGAGAGAAGCTGTAAGCACTGCAGTCTATACTCTCAATCGAGTACAAATCAGAAGCAATACCGATAAGACTCCCTATGAACTTTGGTTTGGCATCACTCCCACTGTGATGCAGAGGTATTGGTAGTGTTTGATGGTACTCACACAATGAACCTAGACTTCTAGGTTTCCTCCACAAGACTTCAAAGGTTATGTGACACAAGCCTATACCAGGCTGTTCAAGAGACTGACCTAGCCTAGGATCACACCCTAGTGTCCACTCACATAGACTACTCAACTCTCTTTTGGGGAGTCCCTACTCAACCCAACTAACAAACACATACACCTTCTTAATCAACAACCAACTACTAACACCTCTACCAACAGGATCTCAATCTCCAACCAACACATAGTTGACAAAGATATGACCAACACATGGTCTCTGACCCAACAACTTCATTCTATACCCTGCAGGACAGTGAACAACAAATTATAGCATGATTGCACTTTGACAGTGCCTACGAAGACCTATTCCTTATAGCCCTTGGGATCGGCTAATCCAAGGATAACTTTTCAAATCTCCAAATGACCATCTAGACTTATTGCACATTCAAATACCCACTATGGACATGCAACCATCCACAAGTAGCAGGGCCGTACTCTATTCCAGGCGTGCAAGGACAGCGAGTTCTTCTTTCTAGGGAATAGGCCTAATTTGAGGGCTTTGTGAAGGAAGTGCATCAAATCTACTTGCTCAAGATTAAATAAACACTTACACAAGTCTATTTCCATCTACAAACATGAAATCCACCATCCATTTGGTCATCCACTTGACTATTCTTTGAATCCACACTATTTTCCACCATTTGCATACTAACTAGTCACCATGCAGACTAGTTAGATTCATGCAAAATGCCTTGGAGAGAGGAGTGCAACCTGAAAAGCAACCAAAAACATGAAATCTAACCTATCTTCCTCCATCCTACTAAAAATGGGTGATGTCTTTCAGAGGACAGAGGAGAAATTCCTCATTTTGTCACAAAACCCTAGTTTAGAGGGTTTTCAAACCAGTTTTCATAAAATGACTTGGTTCTAATAGCACAAGAGGTTTCAAAAGCTCTAACTACACTCAAATGAAAGGTAGTTCAGAGGACTAATACATTTCAAAAGTTGTAGACCCCTTACTTTCCGTACAAAGCCGTACTGAATGACTGTCTCCAGGAAAACGCAGGAAATCACAGTTTTTGCACTCCAAACTTCAATCTTTCATTATTGATGGCATGTAATTACATTCTCCCTACCTATAGAAGGCTTGAGGGATGTTTTCTTCTCCTCCTCCAACCATACAACTACTATCCAAGGTAGTTAGTCGTTGGACATTACTCCCTTCACAAGAAACCACATGTTTCTTAAGGGTAATTACATACAAATCAACCATATCAATGGCTATAGTGGACAAGTCGACCAAATGGACCAAGTCCTTGTTACAAAGCATGAAAATGGCTTTCAAAGACTTAGGGAGAATAATAAATCATGATAACCAAACATGACCTATCACAAAGATGACTAAAGATGACTAGAGTAGGGAGCTCCTGCACCACACTGTGAGGTATTTCAGAGTCTTTGGTAGCAAATGTTACATTAAAAGAGATGAGGATCTAGGAAAATTTGATGCTAGAAGTGATGAAGGAATATTCTTGGGTTATTCTACTCAAAGCAAAGCATACCGGTGTTATAACAAGAGATTAAGGAAGATTGTAGAAAGTACAAATGTGAAGGTTGATGAAGGTATTGAAAAACCCTCAAGGTTTTATGAATTTGATGAAGATGATCAAAATAATATTTTTGTTCAAGAAGTCCAAGCTCCCTCTAAAATTTAGATTTAGACTGATTTGGTAAATCAGGAAGAAGAGATAAGTTTGAATGAACCTATTCAAGAATCAGAAGTGCAAGAAACTCCCAAAGTTCCTAGGTATGTAAGACTGAATCACTCTGAAGATCAGATCATAGGTGATAAAAGAAAAGGTGTACAAAAAAGAAGGAATGCTCAAGATTCATAAGAGTATTGTCTGATTTCAAAGATTGAACCTAAGACAGTGAATGAAGCTTGCAATGATGAAAACTAGACTAAAGCAAAGGAGGAAGAGCTAATGCAAATTGAGAAAAATCACACTTGGGATCTTGTTCCCAGACCTAAAAACAAGAATGTGATTGGAACCAAATGCGTCTTCCGAAATAAACTGAATGAAGATGGTGAAGTAGTCAGAAACAAAGGCAGATTAGTTTGCAAGGGTTACTCCCAAGTAGAAGGAGTTGATTTTGAAGAAACTTTTGCTCTGGTGGCAAGAACTGAAGTAGTCAGATTATTTCTTGCTTTTGCTACCTTCAAGGATTTCAAAGTATATCAGATGGATGTCAAGTCTGCCTTCCTGAATGGTGACTTGGAAGAAGAAGTTTACATTGAGCAACCGAATGGATTTCAATTGTCTGATCATGGTGATATGCTCTGCAAGTTGAAGAAAGCTTTGTATGGACTCAAGCAAGCTCCAAGAGCCTGGTATGAAAGATTGGATAAGTATCTTTTGAAGATTAGTTTCAACAAAGGTACTGCTGATTGTAATTTGTATTTCAAAATTGATCATGAAAATATCTTGATTGTTGAAGTGTTTGTTGATGATATCATTTTTGGAGGAAGAGAAAGTATGTGCAAAACCTTTGCAAATCAAATGAAAAGTGAATTTGAGATGTCCATGTTTGGGGAAATGAATTTCTTCTTGGGTCTACAAATCACTCAAATAAATAAAGGAATCTTCATTTCTCAGACCAAATATGTGAAAGAATTGTTGAAGAAATTTGGGATGGAAGTCTCAAAACCAATGAATACTCCCATGGTAACTGGATGTAAATTGAGCAAAGATGATGACTCTCCTAAGGCTGATCAGAAAAAGTACAGGTCAATGATTGGAGGACTATTGTATCTCACTCAAACTAGACCTGACATTATGAATGCTGTTGGTCTTATTGCTAGATTCCAAGCTGATCCTAGAGAATCTCATGTCATGGCAATCAAGAAGATTTTTAGATATCTAAAAGGGATAGTTGAGTATGGATTGTGGTATCCCAGAGATCATATTTTTCTCTTCATGCATATATAGATGCTGATTGGGCAGGAGATGTGGATGACCAGAAGAGTACCAGTGGTGGAGCACTCTTTTTAGGGAAGAGATTGGTTTCTTGGCTGAGCAAGAAACAAGAGGCAATATCTCTATCCACTGCAGAAGAAAAATATATTGCATCATTAGGTAGTTGCACTCAAGTATTGTGGATGAAGCAAATGCTAAGAGATATCAAAGTGGAGTATGAAGAACCTATCACAATCTTCTGTGATAATTCAAGTGCAATTAACATATCAAAAAATCTGGTGTTGCATTCAAAGACTAAACATATATCCATCAAGTTTCACTTTTTGAGAGAGCAAGTGAACAAGAATGAAGTCAGATTGGAGTTTGTGCCTTCCAAGGATCAGATTGCAGATATTTTTACTAAACCTCTACCTAAGGACTCTTTTGAGTATCTCAGGGAGAAGTTAGGGGTTATTACCCCTCTGATTCTGAATTAAGGTGCACTGATGTGCATCAGTCCGGTGGATCTCATAGTCATATCTTGTGGCCTGGATTGATGTTTAGGTAGCTGTTACTCAGGGGGAGCAGCTGGTATGATTCTCAATTGATGCAAGTATGTGCCCTTTGCCATTGATGTCAAAGGGGGAGAGAAGACATGTGAAAAACAAGTAATTGCTGATCAAAGTGGGAGCATGAAAGGAATAGAAGACATGTGAATGGTTGTTGCTGATAGGGAGAGTTGTGACAATGAGGAGAAGTTCTTGTCTTGGTGGTTAAAATACTTTTTCACATCATATGTTGCCATCAATGACAAAGGGCGAGATTGTTGCAAGTATGGGCCTAACCGGTGTTGTCACTAATGTCAACATACTCCTGTTGCATTAATGATAAGGATTGGATGAGCTGTGCACTGAGGATATTGAGAAAATTAGCCCTAATCAAGAACAAAGAAGAATAGTGAAGACAGTGAGGTAAAGATCCCAGCTAAGATGAAGATCAGAGGATGCACTTCAAAGGGTTTGTAGATATATGTCTTAAGATGATCTAGTAAAGATTTCAGAGATCCACATGAAGATCTAAAGAAGCTATGGCCACTTAAGTAAAACTAGTTCTGGCAGATGTTTAGAGTTGACAGAGTGATACAGATAAGTCCGGTGAGATCTGGAAATGCAATATCTTGTTCTATGAATTTGGTGGAGTGTTTAGGAAGTCAATTTGAATTGACAACTCAATTGGTTCATGGTCTGGAGGTCCGCAAGCATCTATTCCAATATGACAGTGATGACAGACTATGTTCTTGAGGTTCTAGATGAAGGAGAGAATGATTTCAATAAGAAGAAGTAGTGTGGATGTTTCTGGTGATTCAGGAAAGCTTGTGGAGGTCTTTGGATTGTTTGCAGTTCGTGTTGGTGGTCTGCATTGAAGATTGAGCTCGTAATTAAAGAATTACTTATGGATGATGATGTTCTTCCTAAGTCTGGTCGACCAGATGAGTTACACATCCTGCAGATGATCTTGGAGATGTTTTGTGGAGAATGGCATGTTCCTAAAGGAAGTTTGAAGTCTCAGATCTTTGTGGCCAATAGTGTGTTGATCCACATGAAGTCTTTTTATAATTAGTTATGTTGTATTTATGTATTTGCTCTGTAATGTATGCTGACTTGGATGATTATCCCTAAGTCGATGTCTTGTATAAATAAGGAGTTGTAAAGTCATTTCAAAAGTATCTTGAAGAGATGAGAGTGTGGTAGAGAGGAGTAGAGCAAAAAAGTAGAGCAGAAGTATTGAGCTTAAATGGAACTAACTCAAGCATGGTGAAGATGATATTCTTCAGTTCAAGTATGTAATACTTATTATTCTGTAGACAGTGTGTCTCCTGTAGGCAGTGGGCCTCTTGTGAGCAGTGAGCCCTAATTGGCATGTGCCATTTTGTTCTTCCTATTCTTCTAACAGAGAATACAATCTTGGGTTAGTCACCCCATGGTGTTTCCCTTAACTGGGTTTTCCACGTCAAAAATCTTGGGGTCTTATGTGTTCATGTGTTTCTGCTCTTGAATTGTTGCATTATGTTTCCATGATTGATTTATTATTATGCTGCTAAATTAAGAAAAGGATTTAAGTGATTAATTGGAAGAAAGTTTCAAATAACTGATTCACCCCCCTGTCTCAGTTGTCTATCCTAAATCTAACATTTTCCACATACAAATTTGGTGTCTCATGTGTCTCATGTGTGAATGTGTTCAAGTTTCTAATTATATGCTTTCATGGTTAAATCATAATTAAGTGGTTAATGTATTGATGTTTGAAAGAAGTTAAGTTTTTGCTATAACTGATTCACGCCCCCTGTCCTTCTAAGCTGTCTTGTGCATTTCAACACATCTCCCAAACCAATTTCTCCAACTATGCATAGATCTACTATGTTTGTGGATGTGATCTGTCTCCTACACAAAAAGTGTGTACCATTTTATGGCCTTCAATCCAACTACATCTAGGGATCTTTATAATTCCTTTATCTTTCATCAATCTCCTTATGATTTGAACCTCACACCACTTGCCCACTTCTTCATGGATGTTTGAGAGAACATAAGTCGGTATATTTTTAGGGTCCAGATAAAAAAACATCGCTGTAAGTACTCCTAAGCCTATATTCATATGTGATTTGCAGCACCAAGAAAACACATCCACACAACCACCACAGGTTTAATTGGCATCCTAGTGATAAAGTTTAGGGTGTCCTCAAGATAGCTAGCATGGGCAAGAAGGTCAACCAATCACACATAGTGATCAATTGTAGGTATAATGCAATAAGGGTTACTCATGCGATTAAAGCATGTGCAACCCTCATCCACTAAACCTACATGGTTGCATGCACATAGAACACAAGCAAAGCTTATAATGTCAGATATGTTCTAGAGTGCTTTATTAATTCAATGATTTTGTGAACATCCTTGCAAACTCCATTTTGTGCATATCCTGGAATCATTACATTCCATGAGACCACATTTCTTTGAGGCATTTTTTCAAACAGATCACATTCCTTGTCTATGCTTCCACATTTTGCATACATGTCTATCAGAGCAATAGCAACTATAACACTTGACAAAATTCACCTATCATTTACGCTTTGATGGATGTCCATACCCTATTCCAAAGCTCCCACTTGGCATGGGCTAGGAGAATGCTGGCAAAGGTTTATGGCTTTACACCAGCCAATTGCATTTGCTTGAAAATTTCTAAAGCCTTTTCGACAAATCCATTTTGTGAATATCTTGCAATCAATGGATTCCATGAGAACACATTTCTTTGAGGCATTCTATCAAATAGTTCATGTGCCTTGTCTACACTTCCACATTTTGCAATATCCTGCAATTATGGCATCATGAGATGACATCTCTTTGAAGTATTCTGTCAAACAATTCACATGCCTTGTCTATGTTTCCTCATTTTGCATACATGTCTACCAAGGTAGTTACAACTACATCATCTTACAAAATTCCTCTATCATTTATCCTTTGATGGATGCCCATACATTGTTCCAAAGCTCCCATTTTGACACAGGCAGGGAGGATGTTGTGAAAGGTTGCGGAGTTTGGCTTTACCCCTGCCAATTGTGTATGCTTGAAAGTTTCTAAAGCCTTTCCAACAAATCCATTTTGTGCATATCCCGCGATCATGGTATTTCATGAGATCACATTTCTTTGGGACATTTAGTGAGTAGTTCAAGTTCATAGTGCAATTGAGCGGGAGGGGAGAGATTCAAATTAAAATTACACCTCATTTTAAAAGTGACCTCAGGTGCACAGGTGGGGCACTCGCAATCACGGGTTTAAGTCACAGTTAGTTCAAACCCACGCTGATGTGTTTGTTGTTAACAGAAATCTTTTGGAAAATGAAACGGAGTTGGAGAGGGCCCACCAGCCACATCGAAGTGCAAGTTTAGAGTGCGCTGTTTAAGCCCAACCCAAACTAATGCGGCGAATTACACCATTATAAAAAAATCAATAATTAGAATGGCACAAAAAAAATTGTAGTAGTTTGGTGGTTTATATCACTAGCGTATCCCCAATGCAACTGGGCTGTTCTTAAATATCATCCACTTCAACAGTCAAAGGTCAATTTTGGCCAATAAAAATAGGACAAATATTTACCACTTTTTGTTGTGAATGAAATATAAAATTGCTATTGGCTGTTTGACCATTGAAGTGGATGATATTTAAGTAGAGCCGAGCCCTAATACCGAAGAATATTAACACACCAACATAATTCTTTAGAGAACTTGCTTGCTTGAGGATGCCACGTAATAGATTTTTTTTTAATAGAAATGGAAATGGGCAATTAACTGAAAAAGCTGACGTCTATAGTTTTGGGGTGGTGGTTCTTGAGATTGTTAGTAGAAGAAAGTGTATGGATCCAAGATTGCCAGACCCTCTTCAGCTTCTTTTGCAATGGGTGCGTTCTAAATCTTCTCACCTGTTATTTCTCTATTACTTATTCATGCCTACTCAAAGACATAATTTCTTTCAATTTGATGAGTAGAGTGTAATATTTTTGAGGTTGTAGGCTTGGCAACTCTATGAGAGCGAGCAAATATTGGATATGGTTGATCCGAAGTTGGAAGGACAGTACCCGCGAGAGCAAATGCTGAGAGTAATAACAATTGCTCTACTTTGTGTTAAAGCCTCTCCATCACCGCGTCCAACCCTGTCACAAATTGTATCAATGTTAACAAGAGGTTCAGAGATAACTGATCAGCCTACCAAACGAGCGATTTTAGATAGCAATGTGAATTAGAGACAACCAACTTCTTCTTCGTCAAGGGATTTATCAGGATCTCATGGATCTATTTCTGTATCTTTATTCCCTCGTTAGTTATTCATTTTCACTGCTAAGTCATTATTGCACCGTAGTTGAACTGGCTAAGGACTATAGATACAGAAAATCATATATGGGTGTATGTTCATATCTATTTCACCATAGTTGAACTGGCTAAGTACTATAGAGGCAGAAAATCATAAATTGGTATATGTTAATCAAAACTAGTTAAGGGGTTACTCACACATACTAAAGATTCAACATTTCAACTAAATTACAATCATATAATAAAGGTTGGTTAAGGACTATTCTTTATACTTTTGTAATGGATATGATGTGTATTTAAGAATTTAGTTCTTTTCTAAAACAATAGTTAAATTGATGTCTATTTAAGAATTTATTTTATTTCTAGAATGGTAGTTAAATTCAGGTGTTTGAAAATAGATTTATTAAAATATTTTTGTATAAAGAAGATTTTTATTGTTTGGTATTAATAAAAATAAAGTTGCAATATTTTTATCTTTTTAAATTAATTATAGTTTAAACTATGATTTTCCCTCTTTTGTTGAGTTGGGTAATACTTTCCATTCTCTTTTAGATACACTCACTTTACTAGTTTATGAGTTTCATCTTGACCATACCTTTCTTATGCTTAGTGACAATGATGCACACTATGATGTTTTACCTTTGTCCACTTCTTTGTTGCATGGTGGTGAGATTACACATTCTATAGCTATTCATGATGTTATTGAGCCTTGTAATGCTATTGTTTCTACATGTCATGATAGTTACACTCATATTCCCTTTGATTCATGTTCTTTTCATGACAAATTTTATGAGGAGCCTAGGGATAGTAATTTATGTGAGTTACCTTTCTCTATACATGATGATGTTGTGTCTTATCATGATACTTCTTTACCATCTCATGTAGTTTTACTAGCTAGTTATGATGATTCAACCCTTCATTCTATGTTGCATGATCATATTGCACTCTTAGTGAGGTGTTATTGGTGGACGACCTTTGACAATTCTAGTGATTCATATTTACATGTTAAGTCATTTTTACTTGCTAATTATCAATACAATGATGATGACATTTTATTGATAAAAGTGAATTAGATTTACTTTGCATAATAAAGCATTGTTATGGTTTCATTCATCTTGTATGCTATATCATTCATTTATGGCATTGGCACATGATTTATTTGCAAACTTCTCTTTCCCTAGAATGCCTAAGAATAGTTTAGACTTGTAATGTGTCAAACTAGATTTTTTTTAAATTTTGACAAATCTTTGACGAAATGCTAGCAATAGAATATTCCAATTATTTTGTATTTAACAAATATTTAACAAAATAACCATAAGATGGAAATGCAAAAAAGCTAATTATATTTCTTTCAAACATGAGATTCACAACATTAACTTATTTCTTCTAAATACACTATACTCAGTTGATACAAAATCTTAATGTGAATACAAATAGGATACTAACCATAATTCGTTGTAGCTAATTATATAAATAATTAATGCAACTAGAACATCTATTGTAGCTACTCATAAAAAATGAAATCAAAATATTTTGAAGACCTTATATACTATTGGGCTGGGTTGCTATTGTCAAACAAAACTACAAAATGATTGTGATATATAATGCAGTTAGCCTTACAAGCCTGACATTCTCCTCAAATTCTCATGATTCCTCCTCAACACCTCACGTCCCCTCTTCTTTTTCCCATTCAATGACTATTCAAAGTGGTGGCTAATATTATAGTCTTCAAAGACTATACCAAAATGAATCACCTCCATTTAATACTCCCATGCTTCCTCTCTATATTCATACACCCCCTCTTAAGTATTTAAAATAGCTTCCTTCATACCAATATTTGTGATGGCACCCACCCTGCTATACGTGCCAAAATCTAACAAATTTGGGGCCAATAGGTGAAGAAGGGAGGGTGTGTTTCTATAAGCAACTCACACAACCTCTACAAAGGCTTGAAATCTCTTGCTATAGGTGTAATCTTTTGTTGTAGGTAAAAGAACTAAGTTGTAGGTGCTAAATCTATTGTTTCGGGTATAAAAATCTATGCTGCAAGAATATAAATCTGAGGCTACAAGAGCTTTCAACCCCATACCAATCACAAGATAACCCAAACACTTACTCATAGAAAATAATCAGAATCAAGAGCAGCTATATAGAGATAACTTTAAGGAACCCCCCTAAACAAACCTATAAAATCATGGTGAATCCTAGCTAAGTGCTATAATTTTCTTGGCGAATCTTTCCTATTTTTTGAAAAAAATATTAATTTTCCTCATGAATGTATGCCTGTTATTATAATTTTTTATAAAATCCTAAAATCCTAGCGAATCCTAATGAATAATTGGTAAAAAAAAATAATTACAATGGAAAATCTTTCTTTTAAAAATTTGCATAGTTGGACAACGCAGTCCCCTCATATATTTTTTCCTTTCTACAATGTTGAAGCAAGGGCCCAGGGGCGATAGCCACTGGTGGGGTCAAGGGGGCAGCATCCCCTCGTGGGGTCTGGGGATAGAGAACATGATTAAGATTTTAAAGCATATTATAAACTACTGGCGAATCAGCTCTAATCATGCATAATTTACTTGGTGAAATAATTAAACTTATTAGTTTAAAAAAATAATTCTTTGGTGAACTAACTAAAACTAAATTAAATTTTCATAAAAATCAGGCAATTTAGTCACCTTTATAGCTTGAAATATTTTCTATTTTTGGAGGCCCTAGTTTTAACTATTCGCCAATTGGTAAAGATTTGCCACTAAAAAAATTGCGGCAACTAAATCACCAAAAATGAACTCATAATGAAAATTCACATACACATAGAGAGAACAATTTTAAGAAGTATTTCATTGATTTATGTAGAAATTTTAGATTTTATATACATTTCATTTCCCATAGCTAGAAGAAAATATAAACTCCTTTGTTTTCTTATGCCTAAAGTAAACTTTGTAACACCACTTATTTTTGTTCATTCTCTGTTTCCTTGTTTTCTCTCCCTACCTATAGTAATCTATTTTTGGGTGTTTCTCTCTTCTTTTTTCTTTCTTATTTTCCTTCTATCCAAAATCCCTTAAAATCTAGAAGCTTCTTCGAAATCTTGCCTAAAATGGGTGCATCCCTTAAAATTTGTCATAAGTGCCCAAGAACCCATTTTGGGTTCACAAATCCTACTCAATCTGCTTCCTCTACCATTTTCCCACACTATTGTTCATTAAATGCATTTGGTAGGGGAGAGAAATCACTCACTGTTGTTTTTAAATGATCAAAAGATTTTATAATTTCAAACCATATAATACATAGAGACAAAAAAACAACACGACAAAAATAAGGACATGTGATGCCTCTACATCAAATTACTGAGGTAACAAAATTTGTGAGCTCCTATTCACTTCCCAAATTATGCATTGCTATAGGTCAAAACCTAGTTGTTGCAGGTCCGCAATCCTGTGGCTGCAGGTTAGTAACTCCATTGTTGTAGCTCCACACCCTGTTGTTGTAGGTAGAACATGAATTTCTCAATTTTTGTTGGGCTCAACCAAGTAGCATCCTCTGCTAGTCTATTCTTCCATTTCACCAATTATTCACTTTATTCTTTACCTCTAGTAGTCTTTCTAACCACTATAGAGTCCAAAATGCTTTTAAATTCCTCTCTCTCTCTCTCTCTCTCTTGGGTAGCTACTCCATCCATTTTTCTTATGGTGTCCCCTCTTTCTCTTGCTACTATGATGTCTCTCCTTCATATTAAGTGTATAAATCATAAACATTAAAAATTGGAGAGATGTCCAAGCCTAGAGGTAGCTCCAACTCATAATCATTTGGTGAAAACTTCTTGATAATTTTACATGGTCCAAGCTTCTTCCACTTGATCTTGTTATAGATATGACTTGGAAATCTTTCCTTTCATAGATGTGCAAGCACTAAAGCTCCCACTTCAAAATTATTTTCTCTTCTCTTCAATTCCACTTTCTCCTTATAATGTTGTCTAGTCCAACTAAGTCTTTCCCTTACTTGTTGATGCAAATATCACATGTGTCTAGCAAACTCTTCTCCTTTGGCACTTCACTCATGAACCTTGGTATTTGCAAGCTCCCTTAATTCTAAAATACCCCTAGGGCTATATCCATAAATGATCTAGAATGGAGTCTTACCTATACTTTTGTTGACTGAATCATTGGATGTAAATTAAGCTTGTGATAATATCAAATCCCATTATTTAGGCTTGTCATCAACCAAGCATCTTAACAAATTTCCAAGGCTCTAATTAACAACTTCAGTCTATCCTTGCCTTTTTAGTGACTTGGTTTTGGGGATCCTTGTTTTCCTCAAAATATTATGGAGTATTTTTCCTATTTTGGTTGGCATTTTGTTGTTCCTTACACAACATGCCCCATTTTACGAAAATAAGGACCCCCCCTTTTCTTTTTTTCTTGTCTCCTTTCCCTATGGTGTAATATCAATTTTATCTTAGTACCTTCACCTAGAATTTTTTTCTTCCCTTTTGCTGGTTCTGGTTTTTTTTAATGTTTTTACCCCTCTTCTTTTGGGTTGTTTTAACTTTTTAATTTCACCAAGTTTCCCACATTTTCTACCATGTCGGGGTATCTGGGTTTGTCATTCTAGCATGATAGTGAATTCATGCTTGAAAACCTGAGGGCTTTCCTTGTATGTTTCAATATGTGATTTTTTGACCTATCAGGGTTTATCATTTTAGTATGACAATAGAGGCACCCTAGATGTCCTGAAGTCTGTAGATACTAGTGACAGCTTCATGTGTCACCATTGTCATATTTTCAGAGTTTTTCATTTTGACATGATGGTAAAAGCACCTCTGATATCTACATGGGCAACAGATATGACCTAAGCCCTACCTATCTTGGGCTCTACATTTATTGTAGTTTCTCACATGCGTGTTAAGGAGCCTTTTATTTCTATTTACTCAATTCTATTTTTAAATTTACATTTTGGGTTTTCTCTCAGAGCTCTTGCTGTTTTGAGCACATTGCAAACCTTGCAACACAAAGTCAAACCTACCAGTGTATTTGAGGTGGCACTAATGATCCAGTAGTTGTGTTTTTTTGTCACTAGGTGTGCTTGGATGGGCTTTCCATTCGTCATTCTCTACGTAGGGTTTCCACACCTTCTTTGTGTTTAATAGAAATTCATCCACTCACTTCCTCATTTGGCCTTTCTTTGGGTTCATATGTCATTTGTGTTTGTACCCTTTCATGCCCTTAAGTCTTGAATCTCTTTTTTCTTAGGTTTTCATTTTTACCTTTCATTGTTGTAACTCTAATCACTTGAATCCATTTTTGTTTTGGCACATTTTTTGAGGTTATTTTTGGTAACATCATGTTGTCCTTTCAGAGTTTTGATTATTTGAATTCTTTCATTATTGGGCATGCGATATTGTTTCATCCCAATCCCCAACCCCGATACTTGGTATTTGCTAAGTTCTTTGGGATCAAGGTGTTAGGTTGTGTCGTGTTCTTTCACTTTTAGAGCATGAGTTGGAGGTTATTCATGATCCTCTATCTTTGACACTTTCAATTCCTAAGTCTTGTGGATTCATGGGTTTAACCCTTCCCCATTTTATTACATATTAAGCTTTGAGTCTTTGATTTCCTTGATCCTTGATCCCCAATGAACATTACACCATTAGGATCGACATATCGAGTTGTCTTAATTTTTTTACTTTGTTTTGTCATGGAGAACGGTGAACTCTTTAATCTTGATTCTCAGTGATACAATGCACTAATCTCATTGGGAATGTAGTTTTGGGCCTACTTCTTTTCTATTCCCTTTTGAGCATAAAGTTGAAGATCTCCCTGATCTCTAACAACTTAACTCTTCAGGATCACCTATGTCCTTGTCACCTGATACCTTTCATAGTGCTATCCCTTAGGTGAGTAATGCACCCCTCAGGTTCTTGATAATTTATAGGGAGGCAATAATTTACTGTTTGGTCTGATGAATTTCAAGCTAAATTCTTTTAAGCATGTAGAATGTACTAACCCTGGTGCTTTCAAAGGATATTTCTAGTGACTTGGGTATGTTCTAAGAGTTGGTCTTGGTGTTCAATATAGAGATGCAAGAGAATCCTCTAGATAGAGAAATTAAATATCCAAATATTGGAGATGTCGATCCACAACATGTTGGTGTACATGAGTATCTATAGAAGGTGCATGTGGAAGGAGATAGACCCTTTCAAGCTTGGTGTACATGGTTGGTTTAGGATTGGTTCAAGATGCTACATCCCTAGTATCCCTACAGCCTCTTTGAGCTAGTTTTGACATGTGCACAAAGATATGACTAGAAGCAAAGGAAAGTATTTGATCCGGTAGGTCGAGTGGTTCTAATTTCTAGGGCTTATTTGACAAAGGAAGTCTTTGAATTCCCCACCTATGTTGATCATGTGAAGGAAGTTCTCTATCTCATGGAACCAAATCAAAGAAACCAAGCAAAGGGTGTCTTTAGGAGGTGGTGGTGAAAAGGAAGTTGGGGAACCACTTACAACTAAGGAACAATATAAGAAAGAATAGCTATTAGAGGAGGGATTCAATGCGAAGGGATTTCAATACATTTGTATGTGCATAATTGGAATGACATCAAAAGTATTTCTCTTGGAGTGGAATTCCTTCACAAAGATAGCTAACTAATAGAAGTTCTTGACAACACGGTCATCAAGGAAGAAATGAGACCCTATCACAATATCATTAATGGAGGCTATCAATATTAGAGAGTAAAGTTAATGATTAAATATTAATATAGGGAAATGTCTCCTAGTTTATATTTTGAGAGGCCAACCTAATTTTAAAAGTTTTAAAGGTGTGAAATTTGTAAATAGGTCTTGCCATACTAGGGCAACCTAATCATGAATGTAATGAAACATCACCTCTATAAAAGGAAGGGTGATGATTTGGTTTTAAGGGGAGAGATAGAGAGATTTGTAAACAAGACCACATTTTTGTAATTTTAGGAAAAGGCACATAAGTAGAAAAATTGAAACACATCTGCAGTGTGGGAATCCTATTGTTGCTAATAACCTACCAATTTTGGTGCCCATTAATAGATAATATTCAATTCCTCTATCTTTTTCTGCTATCTTGTGGTAATGTGTTTGCATTTGTACTTGTATTGTGTATATCGTGGTGAGATCTAAACTTAATTGCATTTGTAATATGAGATTGAAGAGTATGGTTTGATTATTACACATGTAATATGGTGTTTTTAGAACTCTTACTCAAATTTCTTATATCATTCCTTAAACTCTTGCATCTGAAATTTCTATGATTTTGTGAAATACTGATCATTTCATCTTAGGTTATTTTGGAATCTCATCAAACCTACTAAATATGGTGGGATCATACACAAAGGTTGTTCATTTATTTTATGTTATTCTTTCTCTCAACCCTTATATTTTATCCTTTCTTTGCAAATTGAGTTAGTTTAGGAGTAGTTTAGGGCTAGATTACATTTTATATCCTTATAACTTGCTTTTATAAATTAGATTTCTCATGTTTACAAGTTGATCTATTGCCGATCTAGAACTAAAAAGTATTCATTCTCTAGCAATAAACAATCGGAGTAGCCTATTTATGCAAGATTCATTTAATTTGCTGATTCTTTTGTGCAATCAACCATATTATTACATGATTACCAGTAGCCCCTTTTATATGTATAGTTACATGAGCCACTGAACTATCCAACATCATTGTGACCCAGCAAAACAAGGACATTGGGGTTATCAATCTCTTGGGGTTGGTTTCCTTTTAGGAGAGGTGGTGCATTCTTGTATTCTACCTGCATTTTGATGAGTGTTTCAAAACACCCCTCAACACAACCATCAACACACACATAAACAAAATATCCCAACTACCATCCATGACATTTTACTCCCTCAAGAATGAGAACAAAATATCCCCTAGTCCTTCCTCCACTTGATTGGCTCTTTCCATGAGAACAAGAGTGAATCAGAGGTCACCCTTAGCAAGGAGATGGTTCATGTGTCAAATTAGAGTTTGACTCACTCACAAATTGTCTAAATGTCATTCTAATCAACTCATATTTTGGTGAACCTGATGTGAAGAGAAAATCCTTCTAGGGTGATCTTTTCATGTTCCCACATTTCCATCAACACTTTTGCTTCCATTTTCCATTCTCTTTTTCATCTCACTCATCACCTTCATCCTCTTTTCTCTCCATTCCATTTATTTTGTGGTGTCTATGACACCCTTGAATATGATAGAATCAAAAATCAAACCCAAGGAATATTCCCTCTGGAAAACCTAAGACACCCTCATTTGATAGGTATGTGCCACCTAATCCATGAACACCAGTCACAAACTACTTCAACTATGAGGATTTAGATTACAAGAATGAAAATAGAGAAGCTCATTGTTCTCATGTAAATTTGACAATCCTACTTGGGAACAAGAAGCAATGGCTCAACCAACTTACTCTAACAAAGGTAGAGCACATTGAGTGCTTGTTTGAATAGAAATCCACTAGGTAGATCAACCTTCAACTAGCTATCTAGAAATAGCAACATAATTAAACAACAAAGTGAAACGTTTATAAAAATACTTACAAGAGGCCTTGCATATCATATATTGAGCTAAGCAACTAGAAAATGCCTCAAGAGCACAAGAGTGGAGGAAACCATGAAAGTTCACAGCAAACTAGATAATATCAGATAGTAGAAGCTATGATCCTTTCTAATCTCATAGCCACTCTGGTCCAATGTATCAAGTAATTAGAGGTTGCCAGAGTGGAATAGACTCCTTAAGACAAAAATGATCAAAGAAATAGAACATAGGTGAACTCAAATAACGTTAGCATTGAGCAAGACCAGGGGGCAACCCAAAACCCCCCTTACTTGAAACTTTACTCATGCATGGAAGAATGACATGATACATCAAACCCACAAATTTTAAACTCCTCAAGGTTATTCACAAGTTTAACTAATATACACGAATGTGCCTGGATATCATGGGTCAAATCAGCATGTCACATCTACAAAGCTCATGCTATCAACACCAACATCTCAGAGCACTTTTTTAGGGACTTACCTCAAATACTTGAAAGGGTCCTTGGATCATAACATACACAATGTGTTACTACCATGTCCTCTCCTAGATTTACCCACATTCAAAGGGGAGGGAGGTCTGGATTCACATATTAAAGCTTACAATATGGGCATAAGAGAACTACTTCCTTGGGATGGAGTCGTAGTGAGAATTTTTCCTAAAACACTTGAAGGGATTGCCATAGATTGGTATTATAACTTACTTGATGTCTCAATTCACTCCTTTTTCCAACTCATAAGATTGCTCATTACATTTTTTGACATGAACAAGCTAATCAGGAGATGAATATGAAAATTCCTAACCATGAAGCAATATATGAATGAATGGCACATTTTTTCACTCAACAGAGACAAGTATTATACTCATCAACAAGAACCTCAAACATGGACCATAGCGAATTATGTGACCTTTTCTTGCATGCCCTTAATAGGGATTTGAGGGATGAAGTACAAAAATTACTGTATAGGTTCTATGAGGAAGCTTTGGGAAGTGCGTTAAGAATTGACCAAGCTATGATTGATAGTTGTCAAAAGACCTACAACCTAAATGGATGACTAATAGCTCAAGTGGGTGACAACAATGGAAAAATTGGAAGTAACACTTCCATGGTTAAAATTTTGAAGAAAAATCAAAATGCAACCACAAATGAGGTATAGATCAACCCAGGATAAGGAACAAAGTAAGAGATGACTATAATGGGAGAGACTACTTTCCTCAAAATGTTAATGATGTAGACCATCCCTGAAATAATAACAATTATTAGAGAGACAATTAGCAATAGTGGAACTAAAATTAGAATGACAACTGATATGATCATACCATCCACCCTATGAGTATAATCAATTTTGTTCTTTCCATAGGACAAGGGGACATAGCACCAAGTCATGTCGAGAACACAATAGATACATAGTGAGGCTACTAGAAGATCGACAATGATTATTCATTGAATATTTCTTAATCCACAAGAGAAATAATGGTGAACAACAATAATAAATACACTAAACAAGCACCCATTGCACCACATAATGTAGACATGAAGATATTCCAAGATCCCTTCCCAGCCAGTCAAAGTGGTGAAACAAGTAACCAAGGCATGAAAACTTTAGAATCAACCAACCTCCTAAAAACCTTTGAGTTGAACATCCCCACTCAACTAGGACCAAAAGGAGAAACAAGAATGCTAGAATGAGTAGAATTAGTGCATGATGAGGAGAACATCAAACTAAGTGTCAAACAAGACATTCAATTTCATGGAAAATTAATCTTAGTAGTAGAACCCACACCATCCCCAATTGGACCTTATGACTTAATACAAGATCTGAAGAAGACCTATGTTAAAAAAAAAAAAAATATCTTCTCAAAAAAATTCCATCACATTAGTCTGCTCTCTTACAAGTGATAGGGTTGAAGTACTTGGATTAGATCACTCCTCCTCTTGAAAAACAAATCAACCAAGTTTATCTTGACATGAACCCACCTAATGCCGAACTTCAAGATCTTGGGTTCTTTTTTGACTTAAAGAACATGCCTTTAGAGGATGAGTTAACTAAAAGAGGAGATCCAAATCTATATTTGCAAGTGTGGATCTATGACACTTCTATCAAGAGCATGCTAATTGACTATGGAGCAACTATGCACATAGTCCAATTTTCCCTTATTGAAAGGATGTGATATAGGCACAACAATATAATGGCATGTCGAGATACACTAAGAGGCTATGGAAATTTGAAAGTGGTGATAATCAAAAAAATTATGCTCCTAATCTCCTTGGTGTCCAAAATGGTTCCCATAGTATTATGTTATTGGTAAGGACACTAGCTACAACCTATTGTTGGAAAAGCCATGGATTCATAGGATGAATGTAGTGCCTTCCAATTTAATGCAAGAATTTTGATTCTTACTTCTTGGAAAGATTTATATTATGAAGGGGGATCCTGAACCATTCAACATGGTCAAGACAGATCCAACCAAGAAAATGATAGGTATCACTATTGACTATGACTTTTCTATAAACAAAATTATTGTGCCAAATCCAACCCCTCAATCTATACATTTGAAAAAGATTGAACAACGTAATGATATGGTTAACATAGAATTAAGAACATTTGAGAAGGGAGAATCATAAAAAAAAGACAAGTAGTTCCAAAGGAAACTATGGCCAAGATTATGGAGTTATTATAAAGTGATGGCCCCATACAACTTCCCTTGGATGTCTATACCATTAATGAGTTTATTGATGTTGAGAAATAAAATGCTAGTCAACCTATCTCAATAAAATAAAATATAAGCGTAGTTCCTCCTATAACAAAGTGGCCTACATTCAAAGAACAATTTTAGAGTACAAAAATAAATCTAAGAGTTTGGATCGAGCTGCTTTTTTTGATCTTGAAGAAGAATCATCAAAGAGTTATACTCCTCTAACACCATTGATGGAGACTTCATCAAACTAATCGTATGTACCTCTAACTTAGATAATGAGAGATTCTTATGTGCTACTTTCACCACCTAAAGAAACTTACACACCTTGGACACCTCCAACACAAGTGGAAACAACTAATCATGAGCAAGCTTATTCAGTTGACAATGAGTCTACAAATATCCTAGGAGCTTCATCTAGAGCTTTCACAGCTCCTAGTGCCTATGAACTTCATTCTATTTCAACCTCGATACAATCTAGTGATACATGTGAAGCACCACAGGTTCAAATTGAGATAATTGAATGGTTTTCTAATGGAGATGAAGTTAGTGAAGGAGAGTTTTCTAAAGAATGTAAGCTGCAAATAACTATAGGGGTAGAAGACCCTACAATTCTTGAGCTACCAAAAAATACATAGAATACTCCATGGACTTGTGACCATAACTAAATGGAAAGATAAGTATAAGTTTTGTTCTCCTACAAGAGCATAGGGAGCCTCAAACTCCTTTCAAGCTCTTTCAATTCTTATAGAGTATTCATGAATGTTTTGAAATTAAAGTTTATGTACAAGATGAGTTTGATTTGCTCATGTAATTATTAAACTAGAACATTTGGAGTCTTAAATTGGACCTCTTCTCATTAACAAGCTTACACGTTCTTAGCCCATCTTACTTTACCTTGAAAAACCATAAAAGTACCATAGGAAAAAGAAAATCCCACAATACCTTATAGAGTAAGGTAGATAGTCCTCAAGAAAGCTAGCACTAAGAATAAGAAGCATAGAAGAAAAAGGAAGTTTCATGAAGTCTGGAAAGATCCATACATGATTAAAAAAGATGTCAAAAATGGTTCTTATCATTTGTGCATAGTGAAGGGTGAGGAATTAAATGAAATGATTAACAACTTTCACCTGAAAAAGTATTATGTCTAAAAATTTTAAAAATATTGACAATGATAAAAATCCAAATAAAACAAATAATCTCAAAAATCTATAAAAAGTATAAAATTTTAGAAAAAAACAAAGTATGGATTCTTCATTCTATCCACCATGCATTTGTGAGTGATATGATCTTGTTCAATTTTTTCCTTAGTAAGGAGTTTGAGGTTTCCTAGGTATAGGTAGACCCTCTAAATATTTGAGATTCCCTAAAATAATCTGCACCATTAGTCATTACCCCTTTGCATTTCCCAACAAATTCAAAATAAAGTCAAGCTCTTAGCTTTATACTGATCACAGTCTTAATGAATTATGATGTCAAGTCTTAGTGATGTTAATATTCAAACCTACAATACCCAATAGAAGCTTGAGAGTAGAGCTTCCCCATTCCTCCTTAGAAAAAGGGAAGTTTGACATGATAATGAAAGTTCTTGGTGGCACATAGCCCCTTATCTTTATTAGCCAAAAATGCTAGGGGGGTCATAATTCCATAGGAGGCAATAAAAAAATAAGAGTACAATAGGAAAAGGATAGATTATTAAAAACAAAGTAAAAAAGAGGAGAGTACAAAAAAGAGAAAATACAAAAAAAATGAGAGAATTGGGAAGGGGTACTACCAAAAAAGAAAAAAAAATTAAATAAAAAAAGAGAGGGAGAAAGGTAAAAATGAAAACAAGAAGATTTTTAATGTTTGTACTCTCAGGTGGAGATAAGTCTAAGCTCGAAGCTACAAGGGTGGCATCTATCGAAGAAAATAAAGAGAGGTACAAAGCACACACATGCACTAGCTGGGTAAAGCCAAGAGTCTAACTATCTTTAGGACCATCTTTTGCTTCAGAGCCCTTCCTTTACCCCAAGTCTATCTTGTTGGCTATCTTTGATCTAGGTCTAGAAGATACCCATAAAATTTGTTCCTTGTTATAGTGTTTTGTCTAGATAAGGATCAGTATTTATCTAGGAATACGCATAAAGGAATACGCATGAAGAACAAACTTTGCTAACTGAAACTTAAACTCTTTAAACTGCTCTAACTCTAAATAAAGGAATACGCATGGGACAAGAGCCAACATGCAATTTATTCTGGAAACAAACTAAAACTAAAAGTCTGTGCATGAAGATAATATGGTAGAACTGATTGTGCAGCATCAGTTATCAACATTCTCCCCCTTGATGCTGAGAGAGCTCACAATCTGATTTCTAAGTGTCAAAAACTGATCCTTTGCAACTGCCTTGGTGAATATATCCGCTAACTGCTCTTTTGTGTTGATGTATTTCAATTCTATTGCCTTCTTCTGCACCAAATCTCTGATAAAATGATGTTTTAAATCAAAATGTTTTGTTCTGCTGTGATGGACTGGATTCTTGGCCAATTTAATAGCACTAATGTTATCACAAAAAATAATTGTGGGCTGAATTTGTATCTCTCCAATTTCTTCAAGAAGTTTTCTAAGCCATAATGCTTGTGTACTTGCTGAAGTGACTGCAACATACTCTACTTCTGTAGAAGAAAGGGCAACTATACTTTGCTTCTTTGAGCTCCAAGTAATCAAACCAGAACCAAAAGAAAAGCAATTACCAGATGTAGACTTTTGGTCATCCAAACTACCTCCCCAATCTGAATCACTAAATCCAACAAGATTGAAGCTTTTAGAAGTGGAGTAATGAATACCAAAATTTAGAGTCCCTCCCACATACCTCAAAATTCTCTTGGCTGCCTTCATATGTATTTCAGATGGCTTTGTCATGTACCTTGAAACAAGTGAAACTGAATAAGCAATATTAGGGCTTGTGTGAGTTAAAAACATCAAACTACCAATAATGCTCCTATAAGATGTCTCATCAACTATTTCAGCACCATCATCTCTACACAACACAACTCTATGAGCAACTAGAGTGGAGACTGGTTTGCAATCAACCATATCAAATTTCTTCAACATATCTTTGGCATACTTTGTTTGACAAATAAAAATTTCATTCACTTTGATAAACCTCCATTCCTAGAAAATATTTCATAAGACCTAAATCTTTCATCTCAAATTCATTCATCTTAGAACTGCTACCCATATACAACAAATCATCAACCTACAAACTTACTATAAGAATATCATCACCTTCTTGTTTGTAGTAAAGGGTAGGTTCACTCTTGCTTCTCTTGAAGCCATTATCCTGAAAGTATCCATCAATCCTAGCATACCATGCACTTGGTGCTTACTTGAGGCCATACAAAGCCTTCTTGAACTTGTAGACATGATTTTCTTTTCCTTCCACTTCATAACCTTGTGGCTGTTCCACATATACTTCCTCTTCTAAGTACCCATTCAAGAAGGCACTTTTCACGTCCATATGATGTATGCTCCATTTCTTTTGAGCTGCTAATGAAATTAGCATTCTAATGGTTTCTTGTCTTGCAACTAGTACAAATGTCTCTTCATAATCAAGCCCATACCTATGTGTGAAGCCTTTGGCAACTAATCTTGCCTTATGCCTTTCAACACTCCCATCACTGTTAAACTTGGTCTTGTAGGCCCATTTGGTGCCAATCTTCTTCTTGTCATGTGGAAGGTCTATAAGCTCCCAAGTATCATTCCTGTGAATAGAATCTATCTCTTCTTGCATTGCTTGGATATAGTGAGTAAAATAACACTTACAGGTTGTATAACCCTCACACTAACAGTATTCTTGTTTCAAGAGATGTGATTTTTGATGAAAGGGGAGTTTATGGTCATCAAAAAGACCATGTTGAGAAGTCTAAATCTATTTTGAATGGTGGTATTATTGCTGATATTGATCATGAGTAGCCATCTAATAGTTCAATTCCATGTGCTATACATCCACCAAATAGCCCCTCATCTAGTTCTTTAGTTTCAAGTACAATTCCAAATTCAAGTCCAAGTCCTACAAGGAAGTATCTATCAAAGAAGTACAATCCAAGCACATGAAGAGAATCCAATAGGTGAAACAATAAATTTTGCTTTATTTTCACAAGCTATTTTTGAACAATCATGTTATGAAGATGCATGTGTTAATGAAGTTTGGGTGCAAGTAATGTAAGAAGAGATGGATGCTATTCATAGGAATGGTACTTGGGAGCTTACAGAGCTTCCTCGTGACAAGAAAAAAATTGGCTCTAAATGGGTCTACAAGACTAAGTACCATAGTAATGGGAGTGTTGAAAGACACAAAGCAAGATTAGTTGCTAAAGGCTTCACACAAAGGTATGTCATTGATTATGAAGAAACATTTGCACCCGTAGCCCGACAAGAGACTATTAGAATGTTGATTTCTCTTGCAGCCCAAACGAAATGGAGCATTCATCACATGGATGTGAAAAGTGTGTTCCTAAATGAGTACTTAGATGAGGAAATTTATGTGGAATAGCCACAAGGTTTTGAGGTGGAAGGAAAAGAACATCATGTCTACAAGCTGAAGAAGGCCTTGTATGGCCTCAAGCAAGCACCAAGAGCTTGGTATGCTAGGATTGATGGGTATTTTCAAGAAAATAGCTTCAAGAGAAGTAAGAGTGAGCCTACCCTCTACTAAAAACAAGAAGGTAATGATATTCTTACTGTGAGTTTGTATATTGATGATTTGTTGGATATGAGTAGTAGTTCTAAGATGAAGGATGAATTCAAGCATGCCATGATGAATGAGTTTGAAATGAAAAGATTTAGGCCTTATGCAATATTTTCTAGGCATGGAGGTTTATCAAAGTAAGGATGAAATTTTTCTTTGTCAAACAAAATATGCCAAGGATATGTTGAAGAAATTTGATATGGTTGATTGTAAACGAGCCTCCACTCCAATTTCTCATGGAGTTGTGTTGTGTAGAGAGGATGGTGCTAAAAGAGTTTATGGGACAACTTATAGAAGTGTTGTTGGCAGTCTAATGTTTCTAACCCACACAAGGCCTGATATTGCTTATGTAGTTTCTCTTGTTTCAAGGTACATGACAGAACCTTTTGAATTACATATGAAGGCTGCTAAAAGAATTTTGAGGTATGTGAAAGGAACTCTTTCTTTTGGCATTCATTACTACAGTTCTAAAGGATTTAATCTAGTTGGTTTCAGTGATTCTGATTGGGGAGGTAGTGTGGATGATCGAATGTCTACCTCTGGTAATTGTTTTACTTTTGGTTCTGGTTTGGTTTCTTAGAGTTCAAAGAAAGAAAGCATAGTTTCTCTTTCTTCCATAGAGGCAGAATATGTTGTAGTCACCTCTGCAGGTACTCAAGCATTATGGCTCAGAAAAATTCTTGAAGAGATTGGAGAAAAACAAGTTCAGCCTACAGTTCTCTTTTGTGATAATATGAGCGCAATCAAATTGGCAAAAAAATATAGTAGAACTAAACACTTTGATCTAAAATATCATTTTATCAGAGATTTGGTGCAAAAAAAAGAAGTAGAACTCAGGTATATCAAGACTACAGAACAACTTGCAGACATTTTCACCAAGGCAGTTGCAAAGGTTCAGTTTTTGATGCTTCGAGATTATATTGTGACTTCTCTCCGCATCAAGGGGGAGTATGTTGGATAACCGATAGGGGAGTATGTTGGATAACCGATGATATAGATAGCAGTTTCTATTTTCTTGTTGTTAGTTGTTTTTAGGAAATTTTCCATCTTCTTTGTTGCATATAAAACATGCCATCTTTGGTTTGTTATTTATATTTTTTCTGTATAGTTTCCTTTGCAGCAAATACATTGTAATAAAAGTTGAAGCTCTCTAGTTTTTTCAACTACAATAAAAATTTTATTCTCTATGTCTACATATATTTTGTATGGTTATTTTGTTTGTTCATTTTAAATCTGCTATTATATTGTTTGTTTAAAAATCTTCAGTTAGTTATTCATTTTCACTGCTAAGTCATTATTTCACTGTAGTTGAACTGGCTAAGGACAATAGATACAGAAAATCATATATGGGTGTATGTTAATATATATTTCACTAGAGAAAATCATAAATTCTTATATGTTAATCTGTGTTAATCAAAACTAGTTAAGGGGTTACTCACACATGCTAAAGATTCAACCGTTCAACTAAATTACAACCATATAATAAAGGTTGGTTAAGGACTAGTTCTGCTTTATACTTTTGTAATGGATATGAAGTGTATTTAAGAATTTATTTCTTTTCTAGAACAATAGTTAAATTGATGTCTATTTAAGAATTTATTTCATTTCTAGAACAATAGTTAAATTCAGGGGTTTGAAAATAGATTTATTAAAATATTTTTGTATAAAGAAGATTTTTATTGTTTGGTATTAATAAAAATAAAGTTGTACTCTTTTTATCTTTCCAAATTAATTATAGTTTAAAATATGATTTTTCCTCTTTTGTTGAGTTGAGTAATACTTTTCATTCTCTCTTAGATACACTCACTTTACTAGTTTATGAATTTCATCTTGATCGTACCTTTCTTATGCTTAGTGATAGTGATGCACACTATGATGTTTTACCTTTGTCCACTTATTCTTTGTTGTATGGTGGCGAGATTACAAATTCTATAACTATTCATGATTTTATTGAGCCTTGCAATGTTATTTCTTCTACATGTCATGATAGTTACACTCATATTCCCTTTGACTACTATTCTTTTCATGACAAACCTTATGAGGAGCCTAGGGATAGTAATTTATGTGAGTTACCTTTCTCTTTACATGATGATGTTGTGTCTTATCATGATAGTCCTTTACCATCTCATGTAGTTCCACTAGCTAGTTATGATGATTCAGCCCTTCATTCTATGTTGCATGATCATATTGCACTCTTAGTGAGGAGTTATTGGTGGACGACCTTTGACAATTCTAGTGATTCATATTTACATGTTAAGTCATTTTTACTTGCTAATTATTAATACAATGATTTTATTGATAAAAGTGAATTAGATTTACTTTGCATAATAAAGCATTGTTATAGTTTGATTCATCTTGTATGCTATATCATTCATTTATGGCATTGGCACATCATTTATTTACAAACTTCTCTTTCCCTAGAATGCCTAAGAGTAGTTTGGACTTGTAATGTGCCAAGCTAGAATTTTTTTGAATTTTGACAAATGTTTGATGAAATGCTAGCACTAGAATATTCCAATTATTTTATATTTAATATGTTAGTGTAGGAATATTAACACTATTGCTTATTATTTAATTAAGTAATTATGTGTATATTCCCCACATGGCTTTAAGCCACCTTAGGTGGTTAGGTGTCTACTTGGAGAGTCCAATACAACTCTCCAAGCCACTTGTCAACACCCTTTTGCCACCACTTCTTGAGTGTTTGAGTCCACTTCTAAAACAACTCAAACTCCCAACGCTATATGTACACCTCTTATTTATTGTTTATGTGTTGCAATTTCCAATTACTTTCACTCCATGTTGTAATCAGCTAATGCTTAGTCAATTCTGTGTTCTTACATAGTATCAGAGCATTGCTAAGTGCATTGCTGGTTCAACTAAAGTTTTCTTTATCTGGTTGTTGTGTTTGCAAATCTGGTTGAGTCAAAGGTTTGTGTGTATGTATGTGTGCCAAGGCCAATCAATGATTTTCTCTGTTTGCATTGTGCTTTTTGTTTGGCATAAAGGACTTCATTGAAAGGTTGTCGCACTTCTGCCCTGGCGTCGCTCTACATGAAGGGTTTGAATTTGAAAGCAGAGGAGGCTCTTGATGGAGGGTGAAAGACGCATGACATCCAAAGACCTATTTTGAAGGGTGTAGAACTCTGCCTTGTGGCTCAAGACCACCAGAAGGGCATTTGAAGGCTCACTCTATGGCCTGTTCAGCAAGGACCTGACCTTGAAGAAGGCATCCCAAGGCATGTAAT
This sequence comes from Cunninghamia lanceolata, assembly GCA_027924645.1. Lineage (NCBI taxonomy): Eukaryota > Viridiplantae > Streptophyta > Pinopsida > Cupressales > Cupressaceae > Cunninghamia > Cunninghamia lanceolata. The sequence continues at coordinate 2,534,877 of BSBN01000229.1, forward strand.
CTTCGCTGAAAGTGACCAAGGACAAGTGCAAAGGCCGAATGACCTGTTTGAAATGCCCAACTGGCCGCTGTGACTTCTCTGCCCGTATGACTATCAATAAAATGCATTTGAGGCGTGGGTTTTGAAATCGATGGCTCCTCTCATAGGTCTAGTCACTAGCCCTATTTTTTGCATGACATTTAGTACAAATATGTTCAAGAGAAATGCTTGGCAAGACGTTGAGGTGATGAGAAGACCTGCTCTATGGAGACGCCTTCCATCTAGTGAGCCACAATCACAGGCTCCTTTGAAGGATCGAAACCCTGTTGAATGCTTCTGCCTATTTTTGAATGCCTATGAGGAGCTCAAATCAGAGGCGACTGACACACAGAAGCAAAGCTCCATTCCTGCCACTATTGTGCACCTCTTCTGGCCGCCATAGCCCTATTTGGCGCTGCCATAGACAGTTTTGGCCGTCAATTTCCCTTGCTTCATTTTGGTGATTTCTGCCCTTTGTGAAGCTTATTTTCCCTTGTTTGCCCTAATTTGGGCCTCAAAATTTTGCCCCAGTTTTTATTTTTTTTAAGGCATTTAAAATTATGTTTTCAAATGTTAGAAAATAGGCATTTTTTCCAAAAGCATTAAAAATATGCTTTGAATAAAATACAATTTTGGGCAAATTTAGACTTTGGATAGGTTCCTTTGAACCTTTGAACTTTCTAAAGTGCATTTTTTGGTTCCAAAATTGGATAGTCCATGTATATGCAATAAATTATAAAGTGCCACAAAGTAAGGGGAGAACAAAGTAAGGGGGGGGGGGGGGGGGGTATCATCGAGTTAGTTTATCTATTTTCTCATTCCGTACTTCTAAGTTTGCAATTACAACTCATCTACATAGTTTTATATGTGTGATCGACTTCAACAAAAATCTTTGTTCACATTGTGAACTTGAAAACACCCAAGGGAAGGTCATCGAACAAAAGAAATCACCTCATAAGTATAACTCTAAATACTCTAGAGGATTATGTCACGTAAATTAACTTAATGTGGTTGCAACTAAAAGAAGGTGGATCGAATGATCCTTGGTTGAGAAACAAGTGGATCGAATGATCCTTCATTGAGAAACAAGTGGATCGAATGATCCTTCAAACATTTTTTGAGAGCCTATGGTAAATGATCCATAATCTTGCAACTAATTCACATTGGTTTATATCTCACATTGAGAGCCTATGGTAAATGAACTTGAATCTTGCATCGGATCACATCTCAAATTTGGTAATGTTTCTGAATATTCATGATACTAGCATCTATAGTTAAATTGATGCCTATTTAAGAATTTATTTCATTTCTAGAACAATAGTTAAATTTAGGTGTTTGAAAATATATTTTTAAAAATATTTTTGTATAAAGAAGATTTTTATTGTTTGGTATTAATAAAAATAAAGTTGTAATCTTTTTATCTTTCCAAATTAATTATAGTTTAAAATATGATTTTCCCTCTTTTGTTGACTTGGGTAATACTTTCCATTCTCTCTTAGATACACTCATTTTACTAGTTTATGAGTTTCATCTTGACCATACCTTTCTTATGCTTAGTGATAGTGATGCACACTGTGATGTTTTATCTTTGTCCACTTCTTCTTTGTTGCATGGTGGTGAGATTACACATTCTATAGCTATTCATGATGTTATTGAGCCTTGCAATGCTATTGTTTCTACATGTCATGATAGTTACACTCATATTCCCTTTGATTCATGTTCTTTTCATGACAAACCTTATGAGGAGCCCAGGGATAGTAATTTATGTGAGTTACTTTTCTCTATACATGATGATGTTGTGTCTTAACATGATAGTCCTGTAGCATCTCATGTAGTTTTGCTAGCTAGTTATGATGATTCAACCCTTCATTCTATGTTGCATGATCATATTGCACTCTTAGTGAGGAGTTATTGGTGGATGACCTTTGGCAATTCTAGTGATTCATATTTACATGTTAAGTCATTTTTACTTGCTAATTATCAATACAATGATGATGACATTTTATTGATAAAAGTGAATTAGATTTACTTTGCATAATAAAGCATTATTATGGTTTGATTCATCTTGTATGCTATATCATTCATTTATGGCATTGACATATGATTTATTTACAAACTTATCTTTCCCTAGAATGCCTAAGAATAGTTTGGACTTGTAATGTGCCAAGCTAGATTTTTTTAAATTTTGATATGTTTGATGAAATGCTAGCACTATAATATTCCAATTATTTTGTATTTAACAAATATTTGATAAAATAACCATAAGATGGAAATGCAAAAAAACTAATTTTATTTCTTTCAAACATGAGATTCGCAACATTAACTATTTTCTTCTAAATACACTATACTCAGTTGATAAAAATTAATGCTAATACAAATAGGATACTAACCATAATCTGTTGTAGTCAATTATATAAATAATTAATGCAACTGGAACATCTGTTGTAACTACTCATAAAAAATGAAATCAAAATATTTTGAAGACCTTATACACTGTTGGGGTGGGATGCTATTGTCAAACAAAACTACAAAATGATCATGATATATAAATGCAGTCAGCCTTACAAGGCTAACACTCTCTTCAAATTCCCATGATTCCTCCTCAACACCTCATGTCCCCTCTTCTTTTTCCCATTCAATGACTATTCAAAGTAGCGGATAATATTATAGTCTTTAAAGACTATACCAAAATGAATCACCTCCATTTAATACTCCTATGCTTCCTCTCCATATTCATATGCCTCCTCTTAAGTATTTATAATAGCTTCCTTCATACCAATATTTGTGATGGCACCCACCTTGCTACACTGGGTGCTAAAATCTAACAAATTTGGGGCCAGCAAGTGAAGAAGGGGGGGTATGTTGCTATAAGAAACTCACACAACCTCTACAAAGGCCTAAAATTTCTTGCTACATGTGTAATCTTTTGTTGTAGGTAAAAGAACCAAGCTACAGGTGATAAATCTATTGTTGCAAGTATAAAAATCTATGATGTAGGAATATAAATCGTAGGCTACACGAGCTTTCAACCCTGTACCAATCACAAGATAACCCAAAACACTTACCCATAGAAAATAATCAGATTCAAGAGCAAGTAACAGAGATAACTTAAAGGAACCCCCTAAAAAAACCTATAAAATCATGGTGAATCCTAGCTAAGTGCTATAATTTTCTTGGCGAATCTTTCCTATTTTCTGAAAAAAATATTAATTTTCCTCACAAATGTATGCCCATTATTATATTCTTTTTATAAAATCCTCGTGAATCCTAATGAATAATTGGTAAAAAAATAATTACAATGGCGAATCTTTGTTTTAAAAATTTGCATAGTTGGACAATGTAGTCCCCTCATATATTTTTTCCTTTTTTGTAGTGTTGAAGCAAGGGTCCAGGGGCAGTAGCCACTGGCGGGGTCAAGGGGGCAGCGTCCCCTTATGGGATCTAGGGATAGTGAATATGATTAAGATTTTAAATATATTATAAACTACTAGTGAATCGGCTCTAATCATACATAATTTACTTGGTGAAATAATTAAACTTATTGGTTTAAAAAAAAAATCTTTGGTGAATTAACTAAGGCTAAATTAAATTTTCATAAAAATTAGGCAATTTAGTCACCTTTATAGCTTGAAATATTCACTATTTTTGGAGGCCTTGATTTTAACTATTCACCAATTAGCGAAGATTTGCCACTAAAAAATCTATGGCAACTAAATCACCAAAAATGAACTCACAATGAAAATACACATACATAGAGAGAACAATTTTAAGAAGAAGTATTTCATTCATTTATGTGGAAATTTTAGATTTTAGATACATTTCATTTCCCATAGCTAGAAGAAAATATAAACTCCCTTCTTTTCTTGTTCCTAATATAAACTTTGTAACACCACTTGCTATTGTTCATTCTTTGTTTATTTGTTTTCTCTCCTTGCCTATAGTAATCTATTTTTGGGTGTTTCTCTCTTTTTTTTTCTTTTGTTCTATTCTTTTTTCTTTCTTGTTTTCCTTCTATCTAAAATCCCTTCAAATCTAGAAGCTTCTTCAAAATCTTGTCTAAAATGGGTGCAACCCTTAAAAAATGTCATAAATGCCCAACAACCCATTTTGGGTTCACAAATCCCACTCAATCTTCTTCCTCTACCATTTTCCCACACTGTTGTTTATTAAATGCATTTGGTAGGGGAGTGAAATCACCCACTATTGTTTTTAAATGATCAAAATATTTTAAAAATTCAAACCAAGTAATACATAGAGACAAAAAAATAACACGACAAAAATAAGGACACGTGATGCCCCTACATCAAACTACTGGGGTAATGAAACTTGTGAGCTCCTGCTCACTTCCAAAATTATGCATTGCTGCAGGTCAAAACCAAGTTGTTGTAGGTCCGCAGTCCTATGGCTACAGGTTAGTAACTCCATTGCTATAGGTCCGCACCCTAACGTTGTAGGTAGAACATGAATTTCTCAATCTTTGTTGGGCTCACCCAAGTAGCATCCTCTACTAGTCTATTCTTCCATTTCACCAAGTATTCACTTTATTCTTTATCCCTAGTCTTTCTAACCACTTTGGAATCCAAAATGCATTTAACTCTCTCTCTCTCTCTCTCGTAGTTGTTCCATCCATTTTTTTTGTGGTGTCCCCTATTTCTCTTCCTACTATGATGTCTCTCCTTCATAGTAAGTGTATAAATCATAAACATTAAAAATTGGAGAGATGTCCAAGCCTGCAGGTAGCTCCAACTCATAATCATTTGGTGAAAACTTCTTGATAATTTTACATGGTCCAATCTTCTTCCACTTGATCTTGTTATAGGTATGACTTTGAAATCTTTCTTTTCATACATGTGCAACCACTAAATCTCCCACTTCAAAATTCTCTTCTCTTCTCTTCAATTCCACTTTCTCCTTGTAATGTTAGCTAGTCCAACTAAGTGTTTCCCTTACTTATTGGTGCAAATCTCGCATGTGTCTAGCAAACTCTTCTCCTCTGGCACTTTGCTCATGATCCTTGGTATTTGCAAGCTCTCTTAATTTTGAAATACCCCTAGGTATCCATAAGCAATCTAGAATGGAATCTTACCTATACTTTTGTTGATTGAATCATTGTACATGCAAATTAAGCTTGTGATAGTATCAAATCCCATTATTTAGGCTTGTCATCAACCAAGCATCTTAACAAATTTCCAAGGATCTAATTAACAACTTTAGTCTATCCATCCATTTTGAGGATGATATGTAGAACTCAACTTTAGAGCAATTGCTATTTTTTTCCAAAGTGTCCTCTAAAAATGTCCTACAAACTTAGTGTCATGGTTTGAAACTATACTTTTCAGTAATCCATGCAACCTAACAACCTCCATAAAGAATAAATTTGCAACATGTGTGGCATCATTGGTCTTTTTGCAAGCTATAAATGGGCCATATTTAAGAATCTACCAACAACCACAAAGAATGAGTCCTTACCTCTCTATGTTCTTGGTAGCCCAAGCATAAAGTCCATGCTTATATCATCCCATGGTTTCTTCGGTATGGGTAATGGCTGATATAGTCCTGTGTTTTGACTCCCTCCTTTAGCATATTGACAAAATTGACATCCTTGCACAAATTTTTTGACTTCTACCCTCATCCGTGCCCAATAGTACCTTTCAATAATTTTTTGACTGTAATTTTTTAACTGTGGAAACTTTTAATATTTTAAACATAGTCCATTGACTATAAAGATTTTGGGGAAGGCAATTATAAATCGGTGTGTATATAACACCCAAACTAAACTGGGTTGAGCTTGCATGAATAGCCGACAATGAATTACAAATAGAGCTGTTAAAACTATTATGAATGATTAATGAACATTTGAATTATGAAGGAGTATGATTATAGCCTCTACATGAGACAGTTGGGAATAGGTTTATAAGAGAGTATAAACTAGTTCTATATGTGACTGAATTATGACTTAACGAATAACATTGAGTTATAAATTTTTTTACTTATTTATAAACTATTGGGTTGGTGAATTACCCCATGAGCTCTTTTTGAAAATAAGAGCTATTGACTCTTAAGAAATTATAGGTATATTTACTTAGGTAGGGAATGCCTTAAGTATCATGAAAATTGACTCATCATATGTGATGAAATGCTATCGATATGAAAACACAGGAGACCAAGATGCTCATAAAATCTGAATTTGAAATGAATTGAATGGAATGAGGTGATGTGGAGTCACTAGTTCTGCATTACAAAGCAACCTACTTTGTTATAATTAACTTTTGTTGGGATTCGAATGTCCAAGTTGGATTGTGATTCGAATTGATCCCACACTCATACTAGACCTAAAGGACAAGGTCATTGAGAACTGACTGTAGGACATGATAGCTTATAAGTTGAGTTAGGGTGGTGGACATAAGATAATGTTCATTGCATAACGTCTTTGTATGAAAACTTTGGCCAAAGTAATGCATCCGTCTCTGCATGCATTGTCGGTCCACAGTGATCCAAATGGCTTAGTGTCTCCAATAGTGTCATACAAGTTAGAGTGGATCTATAGTGTGTGACCATGAGACATTAGGAAGGACACAACACCAGTTACTCAGATGGCTAACCAATCGGTTCCAATGTCTAGCCTTTCTGTGAAGGGTAGGGCCTCTTCCAATTAGGAAGATGAGCGAGGGACCCTAGGTCCGTGGTTGGAGGAAAAGCACTAGGATGATGCTCTCCTTTCCAAGCATGAGACAACCCGAGGCTTATGAAGAAAGATGTCAATGGTTCCAGATACAATGTTTACATTTTGACCAATTGGTCTATTGTATTATAAGAATTTAACAAAGATGCCTAGAGCATATTTTGTATTGATTAGTGATGGTTAATCACTAAGGATTGTAATGATTTATTAGATTGAAAGCTATGCTATATCTTTATTGATTAACTTGCATAAATGATGGAAAAAGAATATGTTTCTTTATATTCAATCATTTTGAATATTGCAATCCATTCTTACTTAATGACTTGTTTAGGTTACTTGATTAATTTATTTTGAGCTTTATGGATAGTGATGTTACATATGGTATTAGAGATACCAGGTTCAACACATGGACCTAATGAGCTCACTATTTGATGATTAATGTATCCAACATTAAGTGTGTTAATGATTGGATGTTCTATGCAAAAATGGTAAAAATTAGAACCACACCTTGCAAGAAGGTAATGGAACATGGACGTTACCTACACCATCAAAATATTTTGAAGGCACGAGCATTCATGAAGGAGAAACTTGAATAGACTGGATGCTTGGTAGGTGCATGGTTATCTGATGAGGAAACTTTTGCTGATGCAGTGAAACACATCAAGCAGGTGTTAAGGAAAGCCGATTGGATGACTGCCCTTAACTCTACTGGAATATCAGTGTCACCCTCTACTCCTATAGCACCAACTGAAAAAAATGACCATAACGAATGTATTGTACCAAAGAAGGATGTGAAGGAATACCACTGTGTATCCTCACTTCCTGAGATTGAAAATATAATCTGATAATGGGAAGTTATCCCAATTGTAAATGATTTGTAGGAGCAAATGTAAATAAAATTTTGTAATTTTGTGGATTATATGTAATCCAATGGAAAAATAATCCAATGGCAAAGTTTTGAAAATCTTTCCTTTCTTGTTAAAGATTACATGAATGTGAATAGATTTGTGAAATAATTGAATTATATGGCATGGAAAACTAATCTATGTTTAATCTGCAAACTTCAGAAAGAAGTAAATTATAGTTTAAAGGTTTGAGTTAGAACCAGAATGGAGGATAGCCGAGATGAAGGAGCACCTTTAGGGAAATTCAAGTCTAAATTAGACCAAATCTTGACTTTGTTGAAAGAAACTAGGGCGAGGGTAGAGACCCTCAAACATAAAGTGGGAGGCTAGTTAGAAGACAGGTGAGATAATTATGATGGGGGTGATGGAAAGGAATGCCATAATGACACCACCCAAAGGCATCACAGAGAAAATAATTTCGTGGTTAAATAGGATGGGGATAAAAGGAGCCTTATGGCTATGGAACTGTCTCATGACATGAAAAAGGTCATGCAACCTAAATTTGATGGATTTGTAAGTGGAGATATCATAGAGGCATGGCTTACAGAGATGGAGAAGTATTTTGAAATTAGAAATTATAATGAGGTTACTAAAGCTGTCTAGGGAGCATTTCACTTAGCAGGAGAAGCATCCACATGGTGGATGAACAAAAATATGGAGTTAGGCTTGAGGTCTACAAGCCTTACTTGGGATAGGTTTATAGAACTGTTTAGGCAAAGATGGTTGCCTCAACTATTCTATGATCAGAAACTCATAGACTTCTAAAAATTGAAACATGCTGATATGACTGTAAATGAGTATTGGGAGAAATTCACCTGATTACTAAAATATGTGCCATAGTATCAGCATGATGAGAAGTTTTGGGTCTAAAAGTTTATCATGGGGTTGAGCACCCAAATTGGGGGTGAGGTTAATGTTCATGGCCCTACTACCATGGAATAGGTCTATGAGAAGGAAGTTGGGCAAGAATAGAACTTGAAGGCTCTATCGGCCTATAGAGAAAGGAAGATGAAGAGATACAACTAGTCGCAATCTTCTCAACCTTTAAACAAGAAGGGGAAGAAACAAGATTATACTGAGAAGACTGATAAAGGGGCTAAAAATAAACAAAATGAATCCAAGGGAGATAAAAAGGGGAATAACCACTCCACAAAGAATGAGAACAATTCTAGTAAACCTCAGGAGATATGAGGACCAGTTGGAGGATGCTTCACTTGTGGCAGAGATCACTACGCCAATCAGTGTCCCAACAATTCACAAGGAGTGCAATCAAGAGGGAAACCTCTACCTCCCCAGCAAGTGGCATTCCAACAACATATCCATGCAACATTGGATAACCATTAAGCTGAGTATCAAATAACTCTAGTAGAGATAATAGGTATTTGATTTGGAGTTCCTATTTTAGTTTTAATTTATACAGGTGCCACAGAATGTTTCATTTCTCCCAAAATTGTAAATAAGATTCCTATAAAAGTAGGATTCATGGAAAATACTTGGTCTGTAGAGTATGCAAATCACACCAAAGCTCAGGTAGAGCAATGCTTGTTTGAAGCTCGGGTTGAACTTCCAAACTTTTCCACTGAAGTATATCTTTATGTAGCCCCACTTGGTTCGTATGATGTTATCCTTGGAATAAATTGGCTATGCAGACATTGAGCCAAAGTAGACTATTATGCTAAGATAGTAGATTGTTTGGATGATTTAGGAAACCAAGTCCACATTCAAGGAAAACCTAGGGAAATTAAACTGAGGCAAATCTTCGCCTTACAAATAAAAAGGGCATAGAGAAAAGGATGCCATCTTTTTGTTGTCAAGATGGATAAAATAGAAGAAACAAAGGAAACCTATTTCCAAGATGACTTGATGTTCTATCAATCCCATAAACTTAATGAAGTAGGGACGAAGGAGTCCATAGGTCAAGAAAGGCCAGATATGGACAAACTTTCCCTCATCAGAGATTTCGAGGATGTATTCCTGGATGAACTACCAGGGTTACCCCCTAAGAGAGATTTTTATTTTTCCATTGATATTATACCTGGGTTAGAACCTATTTCTACAGCTCCCTATAGGATGACCACAACAGAATCAATGGAGTTCAGGGCTCAACTACAAGAGCTACTGGATAAAGGGTTGATTAGACCTAGTGTGTCACCATGGGGAGCACCTATCATTTTTGTGAAAAAGAAAGATTGCACTTTGCAATTGTGTATAGATGACTGCATGTTAAATAAAACAACCATCAAGAACAAGTATCCTCTACCTTGCATCAATGATCTTTTTTATCAGATGAGAGGTGCAACAATATTTTCCAAGATCAATCTTTGATCAGGATATCACCAGTTGAGGGTGAAGGATGAAAACATTCATAAGATAGCCTTTAGAACCAAATATGGACATTATGAATTCATTGTCCTACCTTTTGGGTTGACAAATGCCCCTGCAAGGTTTACGAATCTTATGAACAGTGTGTTCAGAGACTGCCTGGACAATTTTGTCTTGGTATTTCTTGATGATATTTTAATCTACTCTAAAAATGAAAAGGAACATATGCAGCGTTTGAGAATTGTTCTTTAGAGATTAAGAGAGTATAAACTATATGGCAAGCTCTCTAAGTGTACCTTCTTTTAGAAAGAAGTACAATATTGGGTCATATAATTTTAGCTAAAAGAATAGCTGTAGACCTAACTAAGATTAAGGCTATTTATGAGTGGCCAGAACTGAAAAATGTTCATGAGGTCTGAAGTTCTATGGGCCTTGCTGGTTATTACAAGAAGTTTGTGAAAAACTTCTCTAAAATTGCTTATCCTATAACTTCCTTGCAAAGAAAGGGCAAGAAGTTTGAATGGTCAAAAAAGTGCCATGAGGCCTTTGACCTGCTGAAGGAAAAATTGACTTCAGCTCCAATTTTAAAAGTGTTTGACCCGGATCTGGTCAATTTGAAGTCATTACTGATGCCTCAGGGGAAGACTTAGGTCGTGTACTAGTCCAAGATGGACATGTTATTTTGTATGAATCGTGCAAATTGAAAAACTATGAACAAAACTATGCCCCACATGATTTAGAACTGACAACAGTCATGCATGCACTTCAAATGTGGAGACATTATCTTCTTGGAAAACCTTTTGAGTTGAAAATAGATCACCAAGGACTTAAATACCTGTTCACTCAACCCCATCTTAATGCTCGTCAAAAAAGATGGTTGGAATTTATCTCGGATTATGATTTTGAGATTAAATATATCCAAGGAAAAGAAAATCAAGTATCAGATGCTTTAAGTAGGAGAAGGCATATCTCCTCTATGATTTCCATACATTCTAATTTTAGAAATCAGGTGTTACAACAATATAAGGGAGATGAGTTTTACAAGCAAGTAAAACAAGCCTTTGTGAAATATTCATAGAATCTAAAATATGAAGGATTCAACCTTGAATCAAATGGGTTATTAAGGTTTAAAGGAAGGATGTATGTACCTAACTCAGCGAGTTAGGGAATATGGTTTAGAAAGAGGTTCATTCTACACCATATTATCGACATCCTGGAGTAACTAAGTTACTCACTGATCTGAAACCTTTATACTTTTGTAAAGGAATGAAAAAGGATGCTGCAAATTTTGTAGCCACTTGTATTGAATGTCAAATGGTGAAGGTGGAACACTAAAACCCAACGGGTTTATTATACCCTCATGAAATTCCTATGTGGAAATGGTAGATTATAAGAATGGACTTTGTGCAAGGACTTCCTATGTCAAGGAATAAGCACAATGTTATCTTGGTTGTGGTGGACAGATTCACCAAAGTGGCCCATTTTATTCTAGGAAACTTGATAGATGGAGCATCCATCATTTCTCATAAATTTGTTCAAGAGATTTTTAGACTTCACGGCATTCCTGAGAAGATTATCTCAGATAGGGATGCACGAATAACTTCTAGGTTTTGGCAAACTTTGTTCTCTTCACTAGGAACACAACTGAACATAAGCTCTACATATCATCCTAAAACGAATGGTCAAACTGAAAGTGTGAGTCAAGTGTTGGAGGATTTATTAAGGATGTATTGCATGTATCAACAATATAAGTGGGAGGATTATCTTCCTCTAGTGGAATTTGCTTACAACAACTCTTATCATTCAACTATTAAGATGGCACTGTTTGAGGCATTATATGGGCGGAAGTGTCAAACCCCTATAAGTTGGGATAAGCTTGAGGATAGGGTTAGCCTTGGTCCAGAAATGCTATCTTAGATGGAAGAACATGTCCATCTAATTAAAAAGATATTAGCAGAAGCCAGTGATAGACAAAAGAGTTATGTAGATGCTAAGCATATTGAAAGGCACTTCACTATGGGAGATAAAGTTCTTCTTAGGGTAAAACCCTAGAAAAGTTCCATTAAATTTGGAAAAATGTCCAAACTAGCACCAAGATATGTGGGACCGTTTGAAGTTCTAGAAGAAGTCAACCTAGTGGCATACAAAATTGCTCTACCACCAGTACTTTCCATGATGCATAATGTGTTTCATGTTCCTTATTTAAAAAAGTTTAATTCTACTGATAATTAGATTCCTATGCTTGATTCGAATATGTTACAGGTGAAAGACCCAGGAGTGAGGGAAATTAAGCCCATAAAGGTGCTTGAAATGCATAAGCTACGCTTATGTAATAAGGAAATAACACAATGCAAGGTCCAGTGGGACCAATATTTAGAGGAAAATGCCACCTTGGAAAATTATGATGACTTCTATGCTCGATTTCCTCATCTTTTCTGAGACATTTGAGATTATGTTTTGAAAACCTTTTCATATTATGTTGGTTTATTTTAAAGACAAATAAGCATCAGGGACGATGATTCTTATGGGTGGAGATATGTTACATCCCCAATTTACAAATTAGACTTAATCAATAACTTGGCATGATAATCAGGAGGATTAGTCATAGTTAATTGATTTGATATTGTGGAAATATTTAACTTAAGTTTTGATTATGAAGTAGAAACATATGTTAAATAGTTTTGTAAATTAAATGATTTTTGATTACAGGATTTAATAATGATGCACTGATTGTAATCTTGTGGTCCTGAGTGTGACAGGAGAAATGAGTGTCCTTCAAAGAAGGAAGGAGAGTATCATCCTGGAGGAAGGGTTAGACATTGTGAAAACATAAGTTGACTAGCCATTTGAGTAATTGACTCCTATGTCCTTCTCAACCATTCGTAATTTGACACAATTCATGTCTCTTGTCTTTTGTTTCCATGTTCTTGGTTCATTCTTTTGTCGATGAAGTTGTCTCAACAAGTCATGATGACCGGACAATGTTTTAAGAGCATCATTCCTAGCTAAGAAACAATAATATTTAGAGACAAGGAGGTCTCTCTTACTTATTGTTCTTGGGGTCATCATGTTATTCCTAGTCTTTCGACTAATGGGAATAATCAATTTCAAGGGAGTATCACTCAACCTTGATAATCGACACAATTAATGTGAATTCTTTTTATGAATATTGTCCCTTGTGATAATCCTTTATTAAGGATAAAACCTCTTATTAGGTTGTTACCCTTAATGATATTATTGTTATTTACTTATTTTGATAATTGTATTCGATGGAATATTCTTAAGTGATTTTAGTTGATCATGAAGATCGATGGGAGCTTCGAGCTCAACCATCCCATGATGTGCAAGAATTGGGCCACCTTTTTAGGGGCACTATCAAGTGGTAAGGTAGTTGACAGCCAATATCGACATGTTTGGGATAGGTTATCTTATGTGTGTTAGGCTCTCCTTAGGAAGAGAATAGGAGAAAGGAAAGGACTTCAGGAAAATGTAGAGGTTGGGGGGTATTCTGGAAAATTTCAAAAAAAGAAAGTTGGTGGAATAGTTGTTTAAGGGAGAACAGTGATAGGAGGAAACTATGAATGGTGAAAAGACTCGCATACTGGTACTACATTTGTCTATTGCTCAACTCAGGTAATAGTGAAACATGTAGTTTCTTGTTATTTAATAGAAATATGAGGCACGTGGACTGCAAGGTGATGCCAGGCATATTGTTTATATTTCTTTTTAGTTGTGGATCTAGGCCAATCACTTGAGCTATCTTTGTTTTTAAATAACATATATGCTATGGTTTAGGAGCCATTTGGCTGAACCCTTTTAAGACAAACATTGAGTTGTGTTTATACTTAAAGCCTCATGGGCTGAGTTGTTAGACATAGTAACTATTGAAACTATTCTCAATGCTCTGAGCTGAGCTAAAAACATATTTAAATTCTTTGAAGTTGTGCTAAAGGTTGTGAGTTGAGCAGTAATATATTTATTAAACTTCTTGAAAACTTGCTCAAGGCTATGAGCCAAGTTAGGAAACTAAGTATATATTCTTGATATTATGCTCAGTCAAGCCTTGTAAATATTGTCTCTTTCTTGAATGAGCCTTGAGTCTTTCGACTCAGTCGTACTATATTGTATGATACATTATAATAACTAGAGATCAAAACCACAGTGGATGAGCATGTATTATTGTCATTTGTGTTCAACCCATGTTGTATGATGACAAGGGTCAAGCCGATGAGCTCTTGAAGGGAGTTAAGAATGACTTCATGTGTTATTTGATAATGGATACAGTCTTACAACTATATTGATTGTCATGTAGGCATCATTTCTTAGCATGCATTCCCTCGACTATATTTTTTTAACTGTGGAATATTTTAATATTTTAAACATAGTACATTGATTGTAAAGATTTCTGGGAGGTAATTATAAATTGGTGTGTATATGACACCCAAACTAAACCGAGTCGGGCTTGCATGAATAGCCAACAATGAATTACAAATAGAGCTATTAAAACTATTACGAATGATTAAAGAACCTTCGAATTATGAAAGAGTACGATCATAGCTTGTACATGAGATAGTTGGGAGTAGGTTTATAAGGGAGTATAAACTAGTTTTATATGTGATTGAATTATGACTTAACGAATAACATTATGAGTTGTAAATTCTTTTACTTATTTATAAACTATTGGGTTGGTGAATAACCCCATGAGCTCTTTTTGAAAATAAGAGCTACTGACTCTTAAGAAACTATATATATATATATTTCCTTGGGCAGGGCATGCTTTAAGTATCATGAAAATTGACTCCTCATAGGTGATGAAATGCTATTGATATGAAAACAAGGGAGACCAAGACAATCATAAAATCTGAACTTGAAATGAATTGAACAGAATGAGGTGACGTGGTGTCATTAGTTCCACATTACAAAGAAACCTATTTTGTTATAATTAACTTTTGTTGGGAGTCGAATGCCCAAGTTGGACTATGATTCGAATTGATCCCACACTAATACTACACCTAAAGGACAAGGTCATTAAGAAAGTTCATTGTAGGATATGATAGCTTATAATTCAAGTTAGGGTGGTGGACATATGATGATGTTCATTGCATAATGTCTTTGTATGGAAATTTGTGCCAAAGTAATGCATCTGTCTCTGCATGCATTGTCGGTCCACAGTGATCCAGAAGGTTTAGTGTCTCCAGTAGTGTCATACAAGTTAGATTGGATCTATGGTGTGTGACTGTGAGACATTAGGAAGGAGACAACACCAGTTACTCAGATGGCTAACCAATTGGTTCCAATGTCTAGCCTTTCCATGAAGGGTAGGGCCTCTTCCAATTAGGAAGATAAGCAGGGGAACATAGGTCTGTGGTTGGAGGAAAAGCACTAGGATGATGCTCTCCTTCCCAAGCATGAGACAAGCCAAGGCTTATGAAGACAGATGTCAATGGTTCCAGATATAATGTTTGCATTTTGACCAATTGGTATATTATATTATAAGAATTTGACAAAGATGCCTAGAGCATATTTTGTGTTGATTAGTGATGGGTAATCACTAAGGATTGTAATGATTTATTAGATTGAAAGCTATGCTATATCTTGATGGATTAACTTGCATAAATGATGGAAAAAGAATATATTTCTTTATATTCAATCATTTTGAATATTGTAATCCATTCTTACTTAATGACTTGTTTAAGCTACTTGATTAAGTTATTTTGATATTTATGGATAGTGATGTTACAATTTAGCTCCTAATAAACTACAAAGCATGATGATCTATGTAAATAACAAACTCTTTAGGAAGTAAATAATGTTGCCACTTCTTCAAGGCCTACACTATGGCATGTAGAACTCTTGATCATAAAAAAAGTACCTCTTCTTGGCATCATTAAGCTTTTCACTAAATATGCAATAGGTCTACCCTTTTGACTGAGAACTATTCCTATGGTTGTCCCACTCATGTCATAATCCACTTGAAGCACTTTTGTAAAATTAGGTAATGTCAAAACTAGGTCCTCAGTGACCTTATTCTTCAAAAGCTCAAAACTCTTATCAGTTACTACTATCCACTTAAACTTCCTCCTATCTCCCCTTATAGTTTCAGTTATGGATGCACATATCCCACTAAAGTTTGGAATAATTCTATTATTAAAGTTGGATAAACCATGGAAACTTCAAACCTCATGCACACTCCTAGGTTTAGGCCATTTTATTATAGATTGTACCTTTTTTGGATCCATTTGCAACCCTTGAGGTGAGATGACATATCACAAATAGACCAATTTCTCCTTCAGAAAATTACATTTCTTTAAGTTGACCAACAACTTTTCCTCCTTGAGCCTTTGCAATACCTATCTAATATAAATCAAATATTCTTCCCTACTACTGCTAGAAATCAGAATATCATCCAAGTAAATAATTACAAATTTTCCCAACAATGCCTTCAACACTTTGTTCATCAACCACATAAATGTGCTAGGTGCATTTGTTAATCTAAAGGGTATTACTAGCCAATCATATAGCCCCTCCTTAGCCTTAAAAGAGGTCTTCCATTCATCACCCTCTCTTATTCTAATTTGGTGATACTTACTTTTTAAATCAATTTTAGTAAAATATTTGGCCTTCACCAAACAATCCATAAGATCATCCATTATAAGTAATGATACTTGATAGTTATTTTGTTGATGGCTCTTGAATTTGTACACATCCTTCACTCACCATCCAGTTTTGGTGCTAACATAGTTGGTACTGCACATGGGCTAAGGCTTACTTGAATCAGTCCTCTTTCAAATAGCTCCTGCACTTGTTTGGTCACCTCTTTATTTTCTATAGGTGTCAATCAATAAGCAGCCTTGTTGGGTAAAATTGCTCCTGGAATCAAGTTAATATGATGGCTAATGCTTTTCATGGGTGGTAGTCCTTTAGGTAATTCCTTGGATACAATTTCATCAAATTCTTCTAGCAGCCCCTTTATTGTTGTCAACAACTGTTGAACTACTTGTAGCACCTTGGGAACTATTGCAAAACATAAATTTTTATTTTTAAACTCCTTCAAAAACTATTTTCCCATTACTAGCAACATCTTTGGACCACCTTCCACCTCTTCTTCCCTAGTTACCAATGGCGTAAGAGTATGTATTTGTCCATTTTTCTCCAAACTGTAAGTGTTTTCTCTCCCATCATGGATTACCTTCCTATCAACTACCACATTCTTCCTAAAATAAAATGACATACGTCCATGGGCATGAAATCACACACACCTCATCTTCATAGGTTCCTATTCAAAAATTTAGTAGGCATTGTTGGTCAACCAAGATTTGGTGCCCTTTTTGCAGCCATGACACCTTTTAAGGAGTGGGATGAGCTATTCTTTTCAACCCAAACTTATCTACCATTTCAGATGAGACTAAATTATCAGTGCTCCCACTATCTAAATTATTACCTTGCAACATTTTCTACCTACTTTACATACTGTTCTAAACAATCTTTTTCTTTAGACAGGTTCATTTTCTCTTTTTGGCTAGCTTCAATAATGCCCTTTTCATCATAAGTGCTTCTCCCTTCTTAGGTTCATCTAGTTAGCTAACCAACCCTATATATTCAATTTCTCCTTTGGCTATGTGTGTACTTGCAACCTCTATTCTTCTTGATACTTTTCACCTATGTTGTGGGCATTCATAAAATCTATGGCCTAATTGTCCGCATGTGAAACAAGTACCTTGAAAACCTCTACTTCTGCCTCTTTCATATCCACATCTACCTCTGATAGGGTATGGTCTTCCTCTTGTTTTATTGTTCTCCTTTTGATTGTTTGAAGAGTTGGCCTCCTTATCATGGTTATATTTTTTTTATGTTGTCTTCTAGCCTTATTAAGTCCACCTCTGCCTTTGGTTGTTCCTTTCTTTCTTGCCAATTTCTCCTATGCCTTTAAAGCATATTGATATTACTCTTCTATAGTTTGCAACCTCGCCATGCTACCTCATCTTGAATATTCAATATCAATCCATTAATATATCGGGCCACTTTTTCATGGTCTAATTCAATGTGCCTTGATTTGATTGAAATTTTAAAAAACTCCTTTGTATAGGCCTTCACACTTAACTCTCTTTGCCTTAAATTCTATAGTTTCTTAAGTAGGTCAAGTTGATAATCACTAGGTAGAAATTTAGCCTTTATCTTACTCACCATTGGTTCCTGGATTGGGTGATCTTATCCCTTCCATTTCTCCTTCTCTCAGCCTACATGTCCTTCCACCAAAGTGCTGCATGACCTTTCAATTTTGTTTGGGCAACCTTCACTCTTCTAGGATCCTCTACTTCATCATATTCAAAGTATTCCTCCATCTTTGTTAGCCAATCTATTAATTCATTAGAATCTAAGCTCTCTGAGAAGCTTGGTAGCTCCATCCTCATTCCTTTCCCAATATTGGAGATAGCCCTTATCAATCTTCTTTCTCCTACATTCATATATGCATCTGCATTTTCACCTTCTTGTCCTGCCATATCTACTCTGTTAGGGTTGGTAAATTTTTCCTAGGTTATATTCTAATTCTTTCCAAACCCTAAGATCCATCATCCATTTGAATATTCCTACCCATAATATAATCCATTTTTGTCCAAGAATGTTGTTTGTCATCCTTGTATCCTAGTATATATGAGAAAATTTTGTGTAAGACCTTGTAATACATCCTTTACCGCACTCCCACAAAGCTAAGGAGCGAACCCTAATTATGATGGTGGGACTGCGGGAGTCAACGTTGGGTTTAAACATGTACTACACTACTGTAAGAAGCCTGATATCAAACTAGCAGGTTGGCGGGGAACATAAAATGCAATATAACTATTACCGTAGCCCCATGATGGACAAGATGGAGCAGGCACACACTTGCAGTGAGAATATTCTTGTTAACCGATTGTTACTGCTATACCATGAAGTGAATTTGGTAGTCAATGGTGTTGTTGCAGGCTAGTGGGGATAGGTAATATAACATTAAACTAGCCAATGCACCCCTGCCTCCGTAATATCAAAAGCTTGTGGGTTTGTGACAGGTATAAGATAAAAGCATTAGTGATCACTGTGATCCCGCGGTGGTCAAATCAAAAAGGTCTTGTGGAGTGTGGGTATGCGGTAAATGAGTACCCTGCTACCCCACAGAGGTCATCATTTATGATGGAAGGAGTGAGGTAACCAATGAAATGACTGCAAATTTAGTAACATTCTTTGTCCCTCTAATCTATGTATATCAATGGTCTGTGTTTGAAGAAATGTAAGAATGCAAATTTTCCAATCTCCCAACATGAACAGAGTAATGGTGAGGTGACTTGCACCATATTGAAATAAATCTTGATTTCCAGTTCATTTTACTCACTTAGGTAAATTTAGAAGGACACATAAGTAGGAGATTCAAGTTCTGGATTGAAGCTTGTAGTTTCTCACAACTAGGTGTGTTCATTCTATGCTTATCTCTGTTACAAGTGTTACAATTTGTGTAAATCAATTTGTAAGCTGTTCAATAAATCAAGAAGATAAACAAAACCCTATCTCAGTAAATTCACACATAATGGCACCCAAAAAGTTTGAGTCTACAAGTAACAAAGCTGAACCATCTATTCCCAAAGAAAAGAAATGGCCCCTTCAACAATCTTTCTTAGACATTTTGCCTAACTCCATTGACAAGAGGTACAAAAAGCTATTCCAAGATGTGGCAGAGGGGTGTCGTGATGCTAGAGTCCCCATTTCAGGTTGGAACTTCTTTTGGTACTTTTGTGAGAAGAAGTATGGACAAGGTCCTGTTGCCAACCAATGAAATCTGAATTTGGCTAAACTTGTGGTACCAAATGTGTTCATTGATGTTGATTTGATCAGAGTGTTGTCATAGCACTATGATGCATCTACCAGAACAGTCAGATTGCCAAATGGGTCACCCTTGGTGGTTGTGAACATAAATGCAATCATTGATTGATTCATGCTCAACAAGCAAGCCCTCACAAAGGTTGATTTGCAGAAAAGTGAAGAGGAATATAAGTTAGTATGAGGAAAATACATAGGAGTGATGAGTTGCCTATGTATATGAGAAAAGGGGCCAACAATAAAAGAATTCCAATTCCAACCACTTCTGTAGAGCCTTTCTCAATTGATGAATTTGTTGTATATTTTAAAAGGACCTACTTTTCTTTGTGCCAAGTGCTAGATATTGATGCTCAAGAAAGAATGCCAATTGGCATAATGATGATGGCTATAAGAATACAGAATCTAGAAGTCAATGTTGAGTATGATTTTTCATCATTCATTGAAAAGAAATTGCATGATGGATTATTATAGATAAGGGAAAATAAAACACCCATGGGTTTCAAATATTATTCTTTATTGTGCCATTTAATATTGTATCATAACAAAAAGAGATGGACAAGTAGAATGGATTTGAGCACGGTGTATAAAAAGAGACAGAGACTACTTGTACAAAGTTGGTGTTACAAATGGAACAATCATTGCAAAATGTATAGTTATGTAGTGTTCCATGATGATTTCACAATCAGGATAATGAATGCACTTGGAATCTTTTCTCCTAGATTGACCAAGGAGTTCAGAGAAATATTGAGGCCTCTAGCTGCTAAGCCAAAATAAGGCCATATGCATAATTTTTCTAATTGGTTTTTTATCCCAGACCATACTATAATAAAAGTCTATGGGGTATATGCACAAATATGAGGGACCAAAAAGTTGCCACATGACTTTTTGGTCCCATATAAGTCATAATGCAAGAGCGTTATAATGTGCTCGCGTTATGGCTCAGTATTACTGAGCCTATAACATGAGTACGTTATAACGCGAGTGCATTATAATGTGAGCACATTTTACAAAAGAAAAAATCTTTCTCTCTCTCTAACCCCTAAAGCTGAAACCCAAGGAACGCTAAACCTCTATCTCCCTATCTCTCCTTTATCTCTATATCTCCATCATCCCTCTACCTCTCAATCTCTATCCCTATCTCTCTAGACATCTTGCTCACTTTCTATCTCCCTTTTTCTCTCCTCTATCTCCTTTATCTCTCCCTATCTATCTCCTATCTCTCTACCTATCTATCTCTTTGTATCTTCCTATCTCTTACCTCTCTCTCTCTCTCTCTCTCTCTCTCTCTCCCTTATCATTCCTCTATCTCCCTATCTCTCACCTCTATCTCTCCCTCTCCCTTATCAGCAAAGGAAATGGAAACAAGAAAACTAGGACTCTCTCTCTCCCTATATCCCCTATCTCTCCCCTATCTCTCCCCTCCATCTCCCCCCTCTCTCCCTCTTCCTCTCCCTTATTGACAAAGAAAATGGAAACAAGAAAACTAGGACATGCAAAGAGGGATGAGGATATAAATTGGGAGGATGAAATGGAAACTAGATAAAATGAAAGTTGATTAGATGGGAAGAATGATGAGAGGAGAGGTGGAAAATAGTAAAATAGGGATCTAAAGGGAAAACTAGGAGGTAGATAGGTGAGAGAGAGAGAGACGTGTTTAGGGTTTCTTAGGTCTCTCTCTCTCTGTGAGTTAGAGAGTGAGATAGAGAGATAGGGAGAAAGTGATATATATGGAGAGAGATAGAAAGAGAGTCATAGTTTACTTTTTTCCATTTCCTTCATTGATAAGAGATAGGGAGATATAGGGAAATAGAGGAATGATAGGGGAGGAGGTAAGAGATATGAAGATAGCGAGAGATAGATAGGTAGAGAGAGGAGACAGATAGGTAGAGGTAAAGGAGAAAGAGGGGATATATAGGGTGATAGAGAGTGAGTGAGATGTCCAGAGAGATAGGGCTCAATAAGGGAGAGATATGGAGATAGAGGTTTGAGGTTGCTCGGGTTTAGGGTTTAGGAGTTAGGGGTTATGATTTAGGGGCATTATTTAGGGTTTAGGGGTTCAGAGAGAGAGAGAGAGAGACTTCTTTTGACATGCAACCCTAAACCCTAAACTCAAGCAACCCTAAACCTCTTAATCCTAAATAATGTCCTTAAACCTAAGAAACCCTAAGCCTCTAAACCCTAAATAATTCCCCTAAACCCTAACCCCTAAACCCTAAACCCAAGAAACCTTAAATCTCTATCTCTCTATCTTTATCATCCCTCTACTTCTCAATCTCTCAATAATGCCCCTAAACCCTAAACCTAAGAAACCCTAAACACCCCTCTCTCTCTCTCTCAACCCCTAAACCCAAGCAACCCTAAACCTTTATCTCCCTATCTCTATTGTCCTACTACCTCTAAACCTCTCTACCTATGTCTTTGGCCATGTCCATCACTCTCTATCTCCCTATCTCTCCCCTCAATGCCCCTATATCCCTCTATCGGTCCTCTCTCCCTAAACCCTAAACCTCCAAACCTTAACACCTAAATAATGCCCCTAAGCTCTAAACACTAAGTCCTAAACTTGAGCAACCCTAAACCCTAAACCACTATCTCCCTATCTCTCCCTTATCTCCCTATCTCTAGCATCCCTCTACCTATTAGTCTCTCTCCCTGTCTCTAGACATGTCCCTCACTCTCTATCTGGAGAGAGAGAGGTGTTTAGGGTTTCTAAGGTTTAGGGTTTTGGGGCATTGTTTAGGGTTGATCATGTTTATGGAGGGAGATTGAGAGGTAGAGGGATGATAAAGATAGAGAGAGATTTAGGGTTTCTTGGATTTAGGGTTTAGGGGAATTATTTAGGGTTTAGAGGCTTAAGGTTTCTCAAGTTTAGGGTTACATGTCAAAAGTAGTCTCTCTCTTTAAACCCCTAAACCTTAAATAATACCTCTAAATCATAACCACTAACCCCTAAACCCTAAACCTAAGCAACCCCAAACCTCTATCTCCCTATATCCACCTTATCCTCCTATCTCTCTAGACATCTCACTCACTCTCTATCACACTATCTCTCCCCTCTTTCTTCTCTATCTCTCCCTATATGTATCCTCTCTCTACATATCTCTCTCTCTATCTCCATATCTCTTACCTCCTCCCCTATCATTCCTCCATTTCCCTATCTCTCCCTCTCCCTTATTGATGAAGGAAATAGAGAAAATAAAACTATGACTCTCTTTCTATCTCTCTCTCCCTATATATCACTTTCTCCCTATCTCCATATCTCTCTGCCTCTCAGAGAGAGATATTTGTTTAAGTTCACCATAACGCGAGCGCATTATAATGTGCTCACGTTATGTGAATGCACATTATGCAATCGCATTATGTAAATGCACAAAATGAAAGTGTGTTATAACATGCTCACATTATGTGTTGCCTTGGTTATTCCCAAGCCTTATGCTTGGATTTGTCTTGGGCTTCCAACCCAAAGTCTTGGACTATGTTTAGGATGTCCAAAGACATATTTTTCCATATTGTAGTAAAAACCACATATTTTGGAGCGTGTTCCCCATCAGGTTTGCACTTATTTCAATGAAAACTCAAAACAAATACCACCATAATATTGATCTCTCTATTAGCTATCTAACCATATAATTTTTTTCATATTTTGAGAATGTTAAGAGTTTCATCTTTAATTTCTTTTGTTAGTGTGTCCTTTTTTTGTCAAAAACTAGTGTCTAGTATTTTTGACCTTTTGTTTTAACCGTTCATTGAAATTTGAAATAAGTTACATTTTTAGAAACTAGACTTCATTCTACATGTATTAAAAAAATGATTTTCAATTAGTTTTCAAAAAATTTATGGAGGAGCATGTTCAATTTTCTAATTTTCAGGATGTGTCCACTTTGAAAATTACTAAAAAATTAATTATTTATGAAAAAATTATCAGAAAAATTAGGGATAAACTACATGGTGTTAGCTAATTTCTCACTGAAGTGATTTTTGAAACACTAAAAAAAAGTTAACATTTTAGGGGGAGCACACTAGATGCTATGTTATGTTTTTTTGAGAAAAACAGGACCAATTTGTGTGCTCCCCATTTTTGAACCCCTTAATCTCAGCCATTTTTGGAAAAAATTAGTAGTTTAGAAACTAGATTTGGAGCACTAAAACTCTTGTTTTTGTTCCATCTTCAAATTTTGAGTGTATCTATCTTTAATTTCTCATCCAACATCAATGTTTCCTAATTTCAAGAAAAAAGTGGCATCTTAAGACCCCATTTTGGTCCCTCATCTTTGTGCACTTACCCTATGGGTGTGCTTAGCCACCCCATGTGTTGCCAAAATTTGTGCCAAAAAGACTTGCATTTCTTGAGTTCATGTGGCAAATGCTATGGATGAAGAAAGATGTAATGAACAAACAAAAGAATGGCACATTTCTTCCTGATTCCACTCTGTTTGGCGAGTTATCAGTTGGATCAGATACCTTGGAGGAACTACAAGGTTACTTGAAAGAAAAATATTCTTGAAATTGGGAATAGAAAGGGTCTGTGACCTTTAAGGACATATGAACTTTGTCAGACAAGTCATTCTCACCAGGGCTGGGATATCCCATCAAATCAATTTGGATGAGGATGTGATTAGGAATTGTGGTACTCTTGAAGAGGTGTACAATAGAAAAAAGAAATGGGAAATTGTGAAGAGGATTGCGGATGATAAAAGGAAGAATAATCATAATTTTCTTGGATTTTTTGTTTAGGAGAATGATCGCTTGAAAAGAATAAACATGATCATCAATGATACTTTTGAGAGAATTTATGACAAGTTTGAGAAGGAACCTACAAAGGATACCAAACTCCTAGTCAAAAGGCTAGTTGGAGTAGTAATTGTTAAATCACCCCTGATGTCATGTCAGTGCAAGACCTTTCTATTGGAAACAAGGCAGATAACTGAGAGGGGGGGTGAATTAGTTATCTCAAATTTTCCTTAACTTTCTTTTCTTTTGTTATCTTAATATTTAGTGTTATATCAATACACGAAAGCATATGTAATCACAAGAACAGAAATAGAATCAACACACATAACACAAGGATTTTTATGTGGAAACCCTGTTAAGGGAAAAAATACGAGGTGACTAACCCAAGATTGTATTCTCTATTAAAAGAATAAAGAAGTACAAAATGGCACTTGCCAATTAGCGCTCACAGCCCGAGCACACTTCTCACAAGAGGCACACTGCCTACAAGAGACTCACTGTCTATAGAACTTACAAAAGATAATCAAGTTTTTGAACTAATGAGAAGCATCTACAAATGCAGGAGTTTAGTTCCAATTAGGCACAATATACTGATCTAATGCACTTCATTATTCCTCTGTTCAATATTGTTGTTTAGTCACATATCGGTCTTGAGTTTCTTCTCTCACACTTATCCTTGCTTTTCTTCACAACTTATTAATTCCCACTTTCACCATACACACTTACATACTGGAATCGATCTGGTATATATATCCACATCAAGGATTCTCATTAACTTTCTAGTTAGCAACAAGAACACTCAAGATATTTGTAAGTTACTGATCTGTCAGCTGAATCCATGCTTGATTTGTGATGCATATCAAAAACATAGACATAGAAGTCATTAATCATGTTAGCCAACAATGTATAATCCCACAAATTGCTTTGTCAACACCTTTTACTTGTCCAGATTGAAGTTTGATACTCTGCTGGTCAGTTCTTCCTTTGTCTGCTCTGCCTGATTAGAACCCAACACTCAGATGCTCATATTTTTTCCATACTTTATCACTGAAGGCTAAATCTCTACAATATAGTAGTCATGATACCCATCTTGACTTGTCCAAGTATATAACTTATTGAGTTACACCATCTGAGAGATCTGGACCTGATTGTCAGACCTTGTTACATACTCTGTTCTTGTTCACTGGACCAAAACAATCTTCAATCCGACTTCTGGTATAGGCGTACTATGTACTACAGATGTGTGGGATAGACTTTCTTACCATCAATGACAACACTTATGAAGCCACACAGTGCCTCTTGCCAACAATCTCCCCCTTTGGCATTGATGGCAACACTTAGTGAAAAATCACTAAGTGTTGCAGTAACTCCCCCTTGGCTGATGCTCTGTCTTTTTGCACTATTTTACCAGAGCTCCCCCTTAGCTGGATTTCACATTTTTCACTACTTTGACATCAATGGAAAAGGGCGGAATTCACATACCAAAATTTTGCAAAAATTGTCCTATACATGGCCACATAAGTATATATATATGTTATACTTACATATACTTAAGTATATCTAAAAAAGTAGTCTTCAACTATACAAACTCTTTGGCCCAACTCTGCTTCATCCTATCCAAAATGGAGATGTGACCACTCAACAAAAATCATATGCTTCTGCCCTTCTTAAATCTGCTGGATCACTGGTCCGGGCTGTGGTCTTAGCATCTGTCAAGGCCTCATGCATTGCCTCTAGCTTAGGGATAATTATCCCTCTGAGTTCATCCATTCTGTTCATTATGTTCTTTTCTTTGTCCAGCCTCTTTTTTCGTTTATGATAACAATGGCCTGGCATTCTTGATTCATTAGTGAGGAGGAACGAGGGTCAAAATTTTGAACTAGGTTTGACAGTTTTTCTTCTTGTTCTTTTACTTTCTCCTCAATATCTTTTGTCACTTTGGGCCAAGTGAGAAAAAATTTGAATAGGTCTCCACCATCTTTGAGAGCATTTTCACGGCTCTTTATTCCAATATCTAGAGTCCATCTATCATTAGCAATAAGTCCTTGCACCTCAGTGAATCTTTTTCCCAGAAACTCCTTTTGGACCTTTTCTTCTATTGATTTCTCTAGAGATTCAAAATGAGTGTTAACAGAATTTACCAAAGATTTCAAGTTACCGGATGGTGAGGCCGAAGGATCCTTTTGGTAGGATGGCATGATCTTCTCCAACATCCCAGATGCAATCTCCAACAGTTCACAATCCTCCATGTGAAATTTCAAGAGTTTTTCTTTTTCTTTGGCTTGAGCAAAAGATGCTATTTTCATTGTCTGAACTGGGGAGAGAGAGTCAAAATTTAGCAGTCCTTGAAATAGATCAGGTTCATCTAGCTCCATCATTTCCCTGTTTAATAAGTTCTTTACTATCTCTACAATGTCTCTTGCTGGAGATTGTTACTTCTTTGAGATATCAGAAGAGTCATCATTAGTCTTTTCTGCTTGTTCTTCTTCTTTTCCCTTAACCTCTTCTTCTTGAATTTTCTTCTTCTCTCTTCTACCTTCTCCTTCAGCTTTAGAGTCTGGAATGTCTGTCATAGCTGCAGTGGGATCTGGAGGAGAGATGTCACTTGTGTTTACTACTTCATGAATTTCCTCCTTCGGAACAAAGGAATCTAAGTCCTCAGACTTCTCTTCATCTATTTTCTTTGATCCTTCTATATCCTTGTAAGAGGATTCTTCATTGACTACATTTAATTCTTCAACATCCATGGTAGAAGGTTCTTCAACTATTTCTTCTATTATAGGAAGATTGAATATTTTCAAAGCATTCCAGATGATATATTTTGTTTCATTTTCTACTTGGTCAGTTTCTCCAAGCATAAGTTTATTCATTCTCACCTTACTCCAGAATTCATCCTTACAATCCTTGAAAATCATGTCCATTTCTTTTGGAGTGATAGAAGGGAAAAGCTGAATCATTATTTGCTCCCGGATCTCTAGGTCTTTTGCCATTGCATTCTCTTTTCTCACCTCAAGTACCTTTTCTAAGCTCTTAGGAATTAATGATATAATTTCAATGAAGGATTTATTGTAAATATTCAAGTACCTGACAATGGCCTCTTCCAGAATTCTCTTGTTAGCATCACTGTATGCATCATAGAACTCTGTCACTGGCTATAGGTTCCCATAGTTACTGCCTTGATGATGCTATTAATGGAGAGAGTGGGTTTTTCAACAAATTCTTCTACCTTTTCGTCCTCATCTCTGCTAGCAGAGAAATTTTTGGATGTTCTCTTCTTCTTCATTTTCTTGATTTCTTCATCTGATTCTGTTTCTTCATCATCTTTATGGCTTGTGTATGTTCTTGAGGCTTTGGTCTTCATTCTCTTTTCACCTTTGCCAGATATCTTAACTTCCAGTTTGGTAGCCTTTGAGCCTTTGGGAGTGATAGGTGCAGGGCTCTTGGAAGATCTAGTCCGAGAGGAGGCTTGCACTGAAACATTTCCTTTCTTTGCTTCTTGTTTCTCTTTCTCTGCCTTCTCCATTTTATCTCTATTTGCGTCTACAGCCTCCTTTGATAAGCTAAATCTTTTAGCAATTTCTTCGACTTCCTTTCTCACTTTCCTCTTTATCTTTGATTGTCTTAGCTCAACATGTATTTTTACACTTAGCTCTTGAAAGGTGCCAAAACTTTCTGCTTCAGTGTCCTTGGGCTAGCTCAGCAGGTGTTGAATATGTAGCTCCAAGATTTTTTCATCGACTTCATATCCCATAGGCATTATCCACATAGTCCTTGGCTCAACTGCCTCGATTAGACATTGATCAGCGTCAACCATGAAGCAAACTATATCCTTGTATTTCTCAACTATGGACTGTGGAATTCTCTCTCTGGCTTGCATCATGCTTTGGAAGTTCTTAAAGTACCCCCAGAGGGCTATGTTTTGGGCTTGAGCATCACCAAGTCCATACATGTAATCTTTGATCTGAATTGCAACCAGTTTATCATTTTACCAAACCCAACCATGTGATCCAGGTAGCTCATTCATATAATAGAAGAACAGACATAGTATAAGGCTACCATATTTAAAGGAATTCTTTTTATCCTTTTTGATCTTCTGCAAGTTCTCCAATAGCTAATTTAGAAGAAGCTCACATATATCATAATCTGCATCTTCCCTTAGAATTTGATATATTGCATAGATTGCTATGCAAGACACAGAATTTTCCCTACTCGAATGATAGATTTTGTATCCAATTATCATTGAGGCAAACTTGACATCCGGATCTGTGATGTCATCAATGGTCATTTCCCTTTTGTCAAATTTGGATCTGGTGGCTTCAATTACTATTTAATTCTTCACAAACTTAAGTGCAGGTAACCCACCGGATGAATGCAGTCTGGTCACTACCTTGATGGCATCTTTAGTTATCTTGAATGGTCTCATTAGCCACATGAAATTATCATGCATCTTTCTTAGAACATACTAGACCCAATCATCTTTTGTAAAACATGGAAAATGTATGCAATGTCTGAAGTGTTTACCCCGGAGGGCCTTGAATTTAGGTTTGAGTTCAAAATTTTCATCTATTAGTTGTTTGTGATAAATGTCCATCAATTTTGAGTCTCCAAATTCCTCAATGTTGGCATGGATATAAACCTAACATCTTCTACATGCAATACTCCCTGTGGAATGCTAGAAAATGTGCCCAAAGGATCAACTTCTAGAGATTTATAAGGGTGCTTCTTCAATTTAGGTCATGGCCTATCAGAGTTCTTGACAACCATTGGAGTAGCCATTTTTCAAGAGATTTAGAGAGATATTTTCATAATGAAGTACCTTTTCATGCCTTAGGGTTTGAAGCAGGAGCCAAAACAAATCGCTGGTTGAACTCATTTTTCTGTTGATCTTGAGTGAATTGTAGAATTTTCTTTGTAGAGCTCTTCTATTCTTCTTTGTGAGTGCAAGTGAGTAAATAATGAGTGAAAGAATCCTTTTATCCTTGCGCAAACCCTAATTTCCTTTTGTAATAAATGCACGACTTAAATTATCCGGTTGCCCTATTTTGAGAGAGATCTTCTTGAATCACTGCACTGAACTTAGAATCATTGTCAGTGAGAATTAACAACATATCTTCTTTTCTTCAATCATGCCATGGATCCACAAATCAAAGCATTTCAATTTTGAATCATACCAGATCTGTCTGTGAAATTTTGCTTTATCGGATAGCTGTCGGAACCAGATTAACTTGAGCGGTTAAAATCTTACAAAACTCCATGTGGATCTTTCATATTTTGACTAAAGGTTATTTAGATTTTTTTTGAGAACCTTTTAATACGCAGTGTCAGATGTTTACTCCATGTTCTGAATTTAGGCATTAGTTGACTGGCTGGGGGAATTTGTTTTTCTCTGTGACTCCCCCTAAGCCAGAGCTCACCTTTTTAGTTTCCAGAAGGAATATCAACACCGGATTCTGGTGTGGATCCATCCCCAATACTTTTTGTACTCTTCTTTACCTAAATCTTGCTCATCTCCTTTTGAACTTCATCTGCATTCACTTTACCTTTGCCCTTATCTTGTTTCTGATCATGTTTCACTAGACCTTTTCTATCCTAATTTCTACTTCTACAGAATTGGGCAATATGAATGAATCTATTGCAATTGTAACATGTAACATTTCTTTTCTCATCGATTGATATCCTCTTGATCTACATTGATTATCCATATGTCCCATTCTATTGCATGCAAACCATCTACCTTTGAATGAATTGTTTATTTGCATATTTCTACATTCATGAGATTTGTGACCATACCTTTTGCAATTAAAGCATTGTCTGGAGAACGATGGATTATTTTGATTCATTCTCCTCCTGTATTGAGTTGCTTTGTGTCTGAAGTTGTTGCAATTGAAGCAGTATCCATTAAAGGATGGATATCTTTGAGCATTTGGTTGCCTTACCGGAGGTCTTCTAGGCCCGTTTCTTTGATTTCCTGATTCAAAGTTCTTCTGATCGGATCCGGAGCTTTCACCTTTCTCATATCCCAAGTCATGCTTATCTCTACACTCTTTTGGCTTTCAAGAAGAACTTCAAGTTGGGCTGAGCTTATCTTGAATTTCTCTTTGTCATCATTTTCTGTTTGGAGGTCTTGTTTAAGAGTGTCTATCTGATTCTCAAGTTGTTCTTCATTGTCTCTAGCTTCTTCAAGATTAGATTCAAGATGCCTGATTTTTATGTCCATTTTGTAGCAATCATTTATTTTCTCCTTGAGGGATTGTTTTAGATTATCTTCAATCTTCCTTTTTTCTTCAATTTCTTGGGTGAATCTCATAACCCCTGATTCCATTTCATGTCTTACCATAATGACTTCTTTTGATAGCTTCTCACATAGCTTATTTTTCTCATTCAGATCTTCATTAGTATCATTGACTTCACTCTAATTGGCTAATTTTTTAAGTAGTTCCTTTCTCTTTTTCACAGAAATACTAAGTTTTTCTTTTAGATCATTTATGAATTCATCAGCTTGTTTGAGTCTTTCTCTTAAATTATTGATTTTAGAGTGGGATTGTTCAAGATCATCTAGGGTAGACTGAAGTTGTTCCTTCATACCATATGCATCCATTGAGATTCCTAGATCTTTCTAAAGTTGGTAGGTTTTGCTTAGAGGAAATTGGCTTTGATACCAATTGTTGGAAATAAGGCAGATAACTGAGAGGGGGGGTGAATCAGTTATCTCAAAATTTCCTTAACTTTCTTTTATTTTCTTATCTTAATATTTAGTGTTATATCAATACATGAAAGCATATGTAATCATAAGAACAGAAATAGAATCAACACACATAACACAAGGATTTTCATGTGGAAACCCTGTTAAGGGAAAAAATATAGGGTGACTAACCCAAGATTGTATTCTCTGTTAAAAGAATAAAGGAGTACAAAATGGCACTTGCCAATTAGGGCTCACTGCCTAAGCACACTGCTCACAAGAGGCACACTACCTATAAGAGATTCATTGTCTACATAACTTACAGAAGATAATCAAGTGTTTGAACTAATGAGAAGCATCTACAAATGTAGGAGTTCAGTTCTAGTTAGGCACAATATACTGATCTGATGCACTTCATTCTTCCTCTGTTCAATGTTGTTGTTCAGTCACATACTAGTCTTGAGTTGCTGCTCTCACACTTATCCTTGCTTTTCTTCGCAGCTTATTACTTCCCACTTTCACCATACACACTTACATACTGGAATTGATCTAGTATATATATCCGCATTAAGGATTCTCATCAACTTTCTAGTCAGCAACAAGAACACTCAAGATATTTACAAGTTACTAATCTGCTGGTTGAATCCATACTTGATTTGTGATGTATATCAAAAAATAGGCATAGAAGTCATTAATCATGTCATCCAACAATATATAATCCTAGAAATTGCTTGATCAACACATTTTACTCATCTGGATTGAAGTCTGATACTCTGCCAGTCAGTTCTTCCTCTATCTTCTCTGTCTGACTGGAACCCAACACTCAGATGCTCATATCTTTTCCATAATTTATCACCAGAGGCTAAATCTCTAGGATACAGTAATCATGATACCCCTCTTGACTTGTCCAAGTCCGCAACTTACTGAGTTACACCATCTGAGAGATCCGGACCTGATTGTTAGACCTTGTTACATACTCTATTCTTGTTCACTGGACCAAAACAGTCTTCAATCTGACTTTTAGTATAGGCGTACTATGTACTGCGGATGTGTGGGATAGACTTTGTTTCCATCAATGACAACACTTATGAAGCCACATAGTGTCTCTTGCCAAAACTTTCATCTCCTGATCAACCAATGTTAAGGAGACAAAAAATTGATGATATTTCCCCACTAGTGCCATATGAAATGTCTGAAGGAGTAGGTAACACTAAGGAAGTGGCCAACATTTTGAGGCATATGGTAGAAGATGAGGAAGTTGATCATCCCATGTTGGTCAAGAAATAGAGGCACACAAACTAGAGGCAAGAATGGATGAACAGGAACAAGGTGAGCCTGAATTGCAAGAAGATGAAAGGGTTGTAGCTTCAATGAGATTTATGGAAGATGATGACTTCATCAACATCCTAGAATTCAAGGATTGTTGGCTTAAAATGAAAATGAAAGAATTTGAATAAAAGATTGAGATAAATAAAATGGGTACAGACGGGTCACAACATGACCATATTATAACCCAAACTTTTAAAGAACTGAAAATTGATGAAATAAATGTCAGCCCTGATGAGGCTAGACAATTGGTTTTGAAAAGCAATATGTTAATCATCCTTGGCCTAGAACTAAAAAAAATGTTTTTGTTGGACCAAGTGAGAAACTAGGATGACCCCATGATGGTCTCTAAGTTTGATTATGAGGATGGTGTCAGTGGTGTTGGGTTCAACCCAAAAATAGAGACCCTAGCAATGTGGGCCACACAAAAGAACACCAGCAAGCCAAGATTGCTTGATGTGGTCTAGGAGATAATGGGAAAAACCATGGTGAAGACATTCAAGGATACATCAGTACTCGAAGAAACCACCCTCACTATACACTCTATAATGTTCACACATGCCATTATCAAGAAAATGGAGCAAAATTTGCTTGACTATGAAAAAACTCAAATTGAAATGAATGAGGAAGTCAATAGACTCTATTTGGAAAATGTAAAGTTGAAGTAACAAATGAAAGGCATTAATTCTTCTCAGAGCTAAGCAATTGTGCCATATCAAGCCCCTATTTCACAAGAGACCAGTGATAACACAGTGCCTGTTGATCAGATGAATGCTATGAAGTTGGCATTTCAAAAGGAAATTGAAGATTTGAAGAAGCAAAATGAGATGACAAAAGAAGAAACAAGGGAGAAATTTTTTGATGTGTTTGAGAAAATTTTGGAGTATAGGGTGAAGTTGATTGTTGACAAGTTGGGAGATGTGTATGAATGTTACAATGTTTTGCCCCAGGAAATTGAACAACTGAAGATCAATCTTTCTATCTTAGATCTAGTATATAAAAGATGGCAGCCAGCACACCATACATTGATAACCTTGTGCAAAGTTTTGCAAAGAAATCCAGGTGCTCCTACTACTCTAAAACCAACAAAGAAAATGGTAAAGATGATTTTGAAGGAATTTCAGTATGTGAATGGTGAATGTCAGAAAATGCAAGCAAAGATTGATTCTTTTGCTACTTTCAAACACCAGTTCATTCCTTCAATTCTGGAAGAGGATAAACAAATCAAAGGTTTTGATGCATGGAAAAATGAGTTTGGTCAAATAGTTTCTTAGGTAATTGATCATATGAGGAAGGATGAAAACATAAACATTCTTAGTTTCAATGTGATTTTGGATAGAGTGATTGCTTTGGATGCTGGCTATGCAAAGTTCATCATTGATGTCAAAGTGTTGTTGGACAAAAAATGGAAATATCACTAGGCCAATCTACTCTAGATTCAAGAATATAAATGGCCTAGCGATTATATTGTGTACCAATGGGAGAAACAATATTTGTCAACTGAAGAATGAGTAGGCCAAGTATGTAGTGGAGCAAAGAGCATCAAGATGGCATCAACATGGCACCAACAAATTTTGGATGTCCTGTTTTGTCTCTTTCTTATTTTATGCTTTTCAAAATGTATTCAAAACATATTTGGCGGTCTTTTTAAGACTTGTCAAATGTAAATATTGTAATAGGTCATATAAAGGGGTGGGTATATATGAAAAGTCATTTTGGAATGTGAAAGGTCTGAAGCTTGTAGCTTCCTTCGCCCCTATAAGAAGGAGACCAAGACCTTGGAAAAAGCTTTCTGGGAAATTGATTTTGGAAAGAGACATTGTAAGGCCTATTCTTCAAAGAAATATCAATGAAAGAAAACTGCATTTCTCTGGTGTCATATATCTAGTTCTCAATTGCTTGTTGAATGTTCTTGCTATATTTTATCTAGTTGTCTCCATTTTTGCTTTCTCCTTGTTATTTGAATTAGCATATCAAGTATATGTCTAATTTTTCAAAGCATATTTCATGTTTTGAGTGATTTATCTGGTAGGATTTCCTCAAGTAGGGATTAAATTCCATCAGTAGATCACTATAATTTGGAGGATCCAATTTGGATAACTAAGTAGATCCAGATAAAAACTATCTTGCATGCTTATGCTAGTCATAGACAATTCCATGCCAAGAAGTTCAAGTTGTGGCTAGATAGAAAGCACAAATCTTTCTGTGAATAGACTCCATTACCCATTTGAGGAGAAGGCACTGATCAATTCTTTTCCAAAGTCATTTCCTTGTATTATATTTAATAATCCAATTTTAATTTTCTGTTTGTAAGAGTAGGAGTAGTTGTAGAACAGAAAAATTAACCTATTCAAATCATATGCCAAATTTGAATTAGGTTAAGTTGGATGATTTAATTGATAAAATTTCATATAATCCATAATCTGCTCACAAGTCACCAACAAATCAAAGGATTAATTATTCATTGGTGAATATAAGGTAATACCCACCTGGGCGAAGCACAACCTAAAGTGTAGAGAGTCCTAACCACCTGGGTTGATTCCGTCAGTTGGCCAAATTGGTTGTATAACCTAGTCATAAAGCTTGGCATCGTTTAGGGTTTTGCATACTGCAAATTTGAGAACCAACAAATTGGCGACTCTGCTGGGGACTTGCAAAGAAATTTAATTTCTTCCTAGAGCTCTAGAATACCAAGAGACACTTTCAATATTTTCCTCTTTTTTGAAAAGGAGATAGCGGCTCTAGATATAAATCTCCAAAGATTTCAATTGCAACAGTAAAGCAATATAATATCACAACTCTCCAACATGGATGGCAGAAGGTCCCAATAGAATTTGAATAATAAAAATCAAAAGTTCGTGGAAAAGAACAAAGAGGGTTCAAAACCCTTACCCACTACAAGTGCATCTGCTAGTGATGGTACAAATCCAATAAATGAACCTGTTGTTTCAAAAATCCATGAGGATTTGCAAGCTAATCAAATGAATGTTTCAAAATAATCTTATACCATATACAATGTCTTAAAAAGAATTTGAAGACCACCTAGAAGCAGGTATAAGATATAATGAGGGAAAAAGAGACTATGAGCAAAGGATGGCATAATAATATGCTGAGAGCTCACAACAAGGGTTTGTGGAGCAAACTCCTAGGATAGTAAGGTTTACAGATGCAAATGATGTTTCAACTTCTAGAGGAAGATTCATTGACTAAGAGCTGAAAGAAAAGGTGGATTAGTTGGAATCATAAGTTGAAAGGATTAAATTGATGAGAAGATAGGAAGAGTTGGAACAAGAGTTGCTTTAATTGAATTCTTGGCCTATTACAAATGCCTTGCAACATAGACCTGTCAATAATTAGGTCACTTCTGGAAATACAACTCAACCTTTGGTCTCATAGGCAACCCACAATGCAATCAAAAGATAGGGCAATGTAGGTAATGTTCCTCATGTGCAAACTAATGTTCATACAAGGCCAGTTTCAAACCCTGCAAATATTCCAGCGGTGTCTTAGGGTAATACTTACCCTCTTCCTCCTAGCCAAAGTCAAGGATGCAATCCATATGCAAGACAATACCAGTACTAGTATCAAGTTCCACATCATAATGTACATGGCAACATGTATCATCATGGAGGGATGCACCACAATGTGCAAGGTAATTTCAATCTTAATGTAGGGATTAATTATAATATACATCCACGAGTACATCACCAGCCTCAACAACATGGACCTTGGTAAAATCTATATCAAACTCATTAGAGGAAAAATCCATTTCCAAGAGAGCCCATGAATGTGGACAAATTTAGATAGCTGGAATTTTTTTGGCATCCAAGGATATCCAAACAACATTGATAATAAGGTAAGGAAATCGGTTCCTGAATTTTTTGGTAACAAATCTATCTCTGGAGAAGATCATATAAGATCATTTGAAACTATCATGGATAATTTTGAAATTAAACATGAAGATGTATATATGAAATTGTTCATGCAATCACTAGTTGATGATGCCAGGGATTGGTATAAAAATTTGTTAGATGCTTCAATCAGCTCTTGGGCTGAAATTAAGAGGTTGTTCAAGGAACAATATGGTGATCATCTTGATCCCAAATTTGCCTTGCATGAACTCACAAACATTCATAAAAACTATAATGAGTTATTGATAGATTTTAATTCCAGATTCATGAAGGTTTTTAACAAGATCCCACATCATTTGAAACCAACAGATCCAATGTACTTGGTCTTCTATTTGAATGCTTTTGATCCTAAAACAACATATGAGCTTAGAAAAAGAAATCCACCAGTTATCACCAAAGCATTCAAAGCTGCTTTAAATATTGAAAACAACAGAAGAGATTCAAGGAAATTTGGTAGAAGGGATGAGTGCAGAATATTACAAAATCCTAAGGCTCATCAAAATTGGTAGCCCAAAGAAGAAGATAAATTGGAAAAAGTCTAGAATGTTGTCAAGGATTTTTCATATAAGGTGGAAAGAAATGAAAAAGGAATACTTTATGATAAATCAAGCTATCCTAGAAATGAAAGCCCAAGGTTGCAGGATATGCCCTATAGAACAAATTGGAAAGATGGAAGGCCTATGGTTGAAGGCCAAAAACAAAATGCCAGCAGAGACATAGTAGATCCACTAAAGAGACATGGAGCAAACATGGTAGATGATACACCATGGTGTGTACCTTGCAACTTGCCTCATTCTCTTGATTTTTGTGTGGTTACACAGTCCATCCAAGAAAATGAAATGTCATATGATCAGGAGAGAGATGAACATACAATAAATATGTTGGAAGTTAGGCCATATGAGGTAGAAAGAGATTATTCTTCTTCAGAATAGGATGGATCAGAGTATGATGTGAATCATCAAAGGTACAATAGTCATATTGGCCAACAAGAGGTATTCTTTGATCAAGAGGATAATAGCATAAGAAATACTAAGGTATGCTCTACAAAGTCACAATCAAACCAAACTTAGTTGAGGAGACCTACTGAAGAAGAAATGAAGGCACTTATATTTACTGCTATAGCACAAGCTAGGAACAACTACAACCTCAGAAATAGGACTGTCAATGTTGATCAAGGTGTGCCAGGAAGTGTGTTCATGAAGAATCCACAAGCTAATAAGAAAACTATCCTAGAACCTCAAAAGGATGGTGAAAATAGAAACATCCAGAAGGCAACACAGAAATATGTCCCAAGAGATATAGTTAAGGATGATCAAAACAAGTCAAGGTGTAATCCCAAGCAACATATAATGGAGGAAAAGAAACTTGCCAAAGCAGAAATAAGTAAAACAAAACCTCTTATGGTATGCCCTCTTTTGACATAACCCAGGCTTTGTCTCAAGTTAAATTATCAGTCCCATTACTAGAGATGATGAAAATTGATGAGTATAGGGATAGTTCTATGAAATTTATTTCAAATGTGCCAAATAAGCCTGAAGTTAAGGAAAAGGGTCTCAATGACTTAGAAAAAAAAATAAACAAGTAAATAATGTCAAAGAAGAGGCCATGAAGACTCCTAAGATTTACTTGGGGACTACTATTGCTAATCAAGTATGCACCTTGCTAAGCTCATAGAAAACTTAGCTACTTGTTGAAACATGGAAACCCTCCCAGATTGTGGGTGATCTATTTCAAGAGGGAATCTCCAGAGTGAGCTGGTTCTCCTTATGATCTTTCCTAATCTAATTGATTTGCAGGGGAAAAGGGATAGAAGGATATGCTGAAATAAATAACTGAAATGTAATCTAGGTGATGCACAATCATATCTTACTCATAGTCAGAGCTGAGAGCATTGATCTTCACAACATTTCTTATATTACCCAATTCATAAATGTTTTGCATGAAGGTTTGATTAAACACAACATGCAACCTGAATTAAGCCCAAAAATTGTATATCCTATTACAAAACCAAGACAAAACAGAGGATAAAAGCTTATCACAATGTAATATCAAATCATTTGTGCAACAAGAGAGGTAAAAATGAAGAAAAACTGCTGCTCTATATCTAAAGGAATAATGAGTAAAATGAAATGAGTACAACCCTCTTGATGTGAGAGGAAGACTCTGGTATCTCTGCACTCTGATCTCTACTCTATCTCTACAAAACTCTAGTTGGAAGCCCTAAAAAAGAATAGATCTCTACCATAAATGCTCTAAAATGATCTTCCCTTGAAAGCTGGAAAGGCATCCTAAAAATAGACTCCAAGTCCATTTTTGAGCTCACAGAAAAAGCTAAAAATAAAGCTCCTCAACTATCTCCTAACAATTGCCAGATCTATCCAAAAGACTCTCTAATGTGACCCCACCAAAAGCATGCTTTATCTACTCAATGAGATCTCAAATTTTGTCTTATCTACCTCCAAATAAAATAAATCAAAAAAAGAAAATTTGATTTGTCTTAATAGCTATAACTGCCTAAAAATAGTTAAGTTTTAAAGAAATTTATAAATGATTGCTTTAAAACTAAACTTTACAATACTTGGCAGTTTGGACTATCTTCTATTTGATTTGATTTACAAAAACAAAACAAATCTCTATGGCTTATAATTTCACCATTTTGTCATTACAATGCTTGATTTTTCAATAAAAAATAATAAAAATAATATCAAGGGATCATATGATATCTGCAAAAAAAATAAAAATCCCTGATGGCTTATCTCCGTGTGACTTGGTAATCTATGTGGCACATGAGGCACTTGACTTTTCTATAAAAATCATAGAGTAATGAGGACATTTATATGTTTTTGCAAAAAGATAAAGCCTATTGGGCTTATTTCTATTTGGCTTTGCAAGATATTCTAAGGCATAGGAATTTGGAAAGAATCTAAAGCCTCTAAGGTTTCACTTTCATTCAACTTACAAAATGTTTTTTCAAGGCATAAGAGACTAAACGTTTCCCTCAAAGGGGACTAAATGATCCTTTAGGCATAAAGCCAAGGCCAAGCATGTGTTTCATCTCCAAAGGGGACTACGAGACTCTAAGGCATGAGATCTATATGCAAAAGTGACCTTTTCCTCTAAGATCCAGGGTGGGCCTAAAACATCAAACCTCAATATGGAATGAATAATGGCCTAAATTTGGATCAACATTCTAAGTTTTAGACCTATGCATCGAACAATATAAACTTAATACCATGAGGGGTAGTAGTTTCGGGCAACAAAATGATTTCAAATGGGATAAAAATTGCCCACATTGAATTAGGGAAAAAGAAACCCTAAATGCAAACGGCTTGTGCCCTACCTTTTCACATTATCTCACTTAGCACATCTCAGATATGAAACTCTATGCTGTTGCCAAGGGTAGGGTTTTAATGCTAAAACATCAATTTCTCTGCTTTGAGCATGGATTCTTCAAGCACTTTGCATAGGAAAATGGAGGTAAGAGCTCTATGTAGTTATTTACATTCATTTTTCTCCATTTTTTGGGATGAGAAGGCTTCTCTAGCCGCAGCCTCAAAATATTTTATGATGAAACTTATGTTCATTTCTCCATCTGTCATTCTTTTACTCTACTTCCTCTTTTGGCATTACTTGGCACTTGGGCTGAGGTTGCCATGACTATATTCACTCATGCTTCTAGAGTTCTTCCTTTGGCCCATTCTAAGGGTCTATATATATTCTCTCCCAATCACACAATGGAGGTAAGATTCTTAGAAAGGCTCCATATCTCATCTCATTGCATATTGATAAGAAATAACATGGCACTAGTAGGCCATGATTGCATATTTGATTTTGAGCATTATGTTACTATATTTCTTTAACTCCTTCATAAGCTCGAAGCTACTCATTCTGTTGCTCTATTTTTTGGGTTTGTTTGAAACCACATTGATATATGTTTAAACTTGAACTTAGGAAAACACGAAATGAAATGTATTTTCCTCCATTTCTATAGAGAATACCACCAAAAGGTTATTGTTGCATATTGACACTATTGCTTGAAACCCTTCGATAACTCTGTATCATGTATAGAACCACTGTATATTGCACTTGAGCACTGTTCTAGATTTAATATATCTGAAGGCTTCCCTTTCCCCTAAGGGCTTATATGTATGTCCACAACTTGTATCTTTCATATATGCAAAACCCCTCTTCATGAGGTCATGGCATCTACTTTTATATCACTATGAGCTTCTCATATCGATAGACACTTGTTTTTATGTCCATGGGGCCATGATTGACAATATATCTTTTGCATCTATCTTGTCATTTTGTGGAGTCTGAAACCCTAAATGGCATTTGAACAAAGATCATTTCTATTTCTTTCTATAGCTTATGCTTCTAAAAAACCACAGTTGTATGATACATTTTGTGTACTCTTATGATTCGAAACCCTCATCACAACTTTGTATCATTTCTTGTTTCTATGTGTTGGTCATCATTTTATTCATAAACAAGCATAGAATAAAAGTACACATTAACCTTTATTCATCTTGAAAGATACTGTGAGTTCAAGGAATTCAGGATCCCAAGTCTCCGGTGATTAGGTCTTAATCGTCTGACGTTACTCAGAGGTTAATGTGAGTTGTTGTTTCCATTTTGGGGCCTTACGTGAAATTGTGCCATCATCATGACTTTCCTGCAGAAATTCTTTATAGAGAAGTCATATTATGCAGTTATTAAATGAAAAGATGTAGAAATACCTCAATCTTTGCATGATATTTTCAATGGTGCATGCTTTGCATTCAAATATGCTAAGTATTTGCAATTACCTACGAGATGTCTGCATATTTGCGTTATTTGCTTAAGATTATCAATTATTTGCAATTGTGGTAGTGGAATGTTCTGAAATTGAAAGAAATTAAAGGAATACTACAAATTTAAAGTTGAATCTTCAGCTATTGATCCACATACATACTCGATACTGTCATGACAAGAAGAAATCAAACCATATATTCACCAAGATGTTCCACAGCTAGATACAGTTGATGCAAACTTCAGAGGATGATGAATGAAAACAATACACGCAACATGATGAGCACTCCAAGGGACGCAGCAAATCAAAGCACATATCCAGAATTCAGACACAGATTACTCAAGATTTATGAAGATTTGTAATCGAAATACTCTTCTCTTTCATTAAATATGCAAAAGACATGTACATATGCAATAACTTTGAAATAAGCCCTGAATATTTCAGCAAACAGATTTCAATTAAGTTTCGAATGTTTCAACAAGGCATTCCACCACCTTTTATAGAATAAGGTGAGGAATCCGTTACAAAAGATCTACGATCTAGATTCATCAATACCTATCTATGGTCCTGATTCATTTGATTTTGTAAATCTTTACAAAAAAATGGCACAAGTTGCCAGCTGGCAACTATCTATACTACTTATGTTAGTATCCCCCTTCATGATGTATCCCCATCATGCTCTTCAGCTGATTCATGCGGGTCATCATCATGTGCCTCCCTTTCCGAACTTTCACTATCCTGATGATGATGCGGCTGCATATGGGGCTGCATACTACTGCGGACCTGCTCGTATGAATGCACAACTTGATCTATCCCTCCACCATCTTGAGTCTTTGCCTTTACAATGGTGTGCTTATGTGCTTCATATTTATCCCTGCTATTGTCCAGCTTATTTTTCCTGTCCTGCAGTGTTTCCTTGTATTTCTCCATCTGGACCTTGATCCTCATTATTTTGTCTATCAATTCCTCTGTCAAAGGGACAGGTGGACCATCTGTCTCTGCTTGGAAGTTGCTGTGTACAGCTTTGATGGCAGAGTCTTCATCCTGATTCTCTATTTTTCCTTCCACCTTACCTTCCAAAGCCTCCAGTATCACTGCCTCTTCAGCCATTAAGTCTCGCAGCCTCATGCTGACATCCCTCAGCTTATTATTACACCTTTTGAGGACTGCGCACTCAAACTGAGTGTCCTTATACCAAATATCAATTAATAATGCTGTATTATTATTCAGTACCTGCTTACTAATAAGCAGTTGTGGATTTATATTTCTTATTTCCCCTAATAGGGTCAGGACTCTCTCCAGCTTGTAAGACCTCTTTCCGGTCTGCATCTGCAATCTATCCACTTTGGCCTTAGAGTCACTTAGGGTGCTCCACCTCTTCAAGGAGGCCTTCATTATTTCTATAGCATCATCCAATGTGGATGACATCCATCTCCTTATTACGGATGCCTCATGCTTCATGATGTCCAATTTATTTACCTCCTCCTGAGAAATGGCAGTCAATGGGACTGCATGTTCAGTTGCGGTATCATCAGGATTGGTCAGCCCTTTGATATAGGCGTGCAACTGAGCAATGTGCTCTTTATGTTGCTTATTTTTCTCCTTCTCTCTTTTCACTTTCTGAATTAGAGAGTCAATAATATCTTTGCCCTCCTGACCTTCTTGGTCCTCATTGGCAAAGCCCAAATCTACTGTACTAATATGAAATTCATCGATGGTGATTTTACCTTTTTCTTTCTCCACCACAGGTATGGCAATTTGTGCGGTCCTTCTCCCTGTTGCCGGATCTCTCCTGATGGCCGAAGTCATTCTCGCCTTCCTCCTTGGCTTCATTATGTCCGCAGAAAACAGGGTGGAGACGTCGAATTCCTGAATTTCAATCTCCTCCTCAGCACTTACCTCTTTTTCCAACCACAGAGGTACCTGATCATGTTTCTCAACATCATCCTGATGTTCACCTATATCTCCCGTTTCTGTCAACAATTGTTGTGGAGATGTTGACTTCCTCAGTTCTTCTTCTTGATGTTCCTCTTGTTGTTGATCTTGCGGTACCTCCTCCTGTTGAGCGATTTCCTTCTCCAGAGGAGCATCTTCATGCTGTGGGGAACCTTGTGGTGCATCTATGTGCTATGGGGAGCCTTGAGGCGCAGCTATGTGCTGATCATGATGATCATGACCCGCCTCTGCCATTATTTCATCTGATCCCACTTCTTCTTCTTCTTGTGGTTTATCCACTGCACCAGATATTGGGGACTCTACCTAATGTGGTGGAGATTATTCTGCAGCTACTACTTCTT
This sequence comes from Cunninghamia lanceolata, assembly GCA_027924645.1. Lineage (NCBI taxonomy): Eukaryota > Viridiplantae > Streptophyta > Pinopsida > Cupressales > Cupressaceae > Cunninghamia > Cunninghamia lanceolata. The sequence continues at coordinate 2,578,392 of BSBN01000229.1, forward strand.
CTGAGCCTGCACCACCCACTTCTTGTACTTTGGCAGCTAGGTCCTCTAGTGTTTCTTTTTCACCAGCCCTCGCTTCCTAAACCTCTACTATAGCAGGCTCCTTCGTTGTATCCTGTGGACTTTGTTGGCCAGTTTCGAGAGCATGGACTTCTGTCTCTGCCATCTCCATCTCCTCTGTTAGGTGACCCTTATCAGGTGATCCTACTAGCTGTTCAGGACTTGCATCCTGCTTCTCTGTTAGATCCATCACTACAGGACTGGTCACCTCTGTGATCAATGTGTCTAGCCCTATTTCCTGAGCTATTTGCTCTGGGCTCTTTTCTTGCTCCTCTTCTACTTGTTTCATCTCCTCAAGCACTGTTTGAACCGTTGGAGGCTTGTGAGTAATCACACCTACATCAGCAGCAAGTGTTTCCATTTCTTGTGCAGCCACATCCTGCACCACCTCATCATCAGACAAGTTTATTGTCTCGTCTAGCGAGACATGCCCTTCTGCTTGTGTCTGGGAGGTCTCTTTCAACTACTCCTCAGCAAGTTCAGTTTTGAACTTGACAATGGTAGGAAGTGACACATTGTGTTGCAGTTCCTTGTGCACTTCACTACCCTCCCCTTGTGATGAAGTAGGGGGTTGGCTTATTCCACCTCTCATGGAGGTCCTTTGTTTCTTTGGTGGGGAAGACACCACCACCTGCGGAGCTCTCCTCTTCCTTCTTATTATCAACGGAGTCTCCTCCTCCTCTGGCTCTTCTTCTATGAGAGTCCCCTCTACTCCTGGTTGTTTAGAAGACTGACCCACCTCTTGGGTCTCAATGATTCCAGCCTCTGCTGTCTTACTTTTCTTGGGCCTATCCTTTTCTGGAGGGGATGCTGATTCAGATCCTGACCCTGTGGCCTGCTCAACTGTAAACACTGCTCTTTCAATTATAATCCCCTTTGGTCCCTGTTCCACCTTCTTGCCCTTCAGGGGTCTTTTACTCTGCTGTTGTGGTGGAGGGACCTTATCTCCCTTGGTCTTCCTTTTCTCCAACAGGAAGTCATCATGTTCATCTGTGGGGATATCTTGCCCCTTCTTCTTGTTGTCCACCGTAATGGCAACACCCTTCTTCTTCAATGCCTCTACTTGTTCATCAACCCAAGCTTGGGTTAGCCGTAGGGTTCTGGCAATGAATGGGTCCAAGGATATATCCTCCTGCATAGTGAGGTCAGGTGCAGAGATGGTGTCATTATATATCTTTTTCTCCTCATACTCATCTGCCATCGTCCTGCCATCATCCTTCTTTAATTGCTGAGGCAAGGAGATGCAATCAAACGTTCTAACTTGGTTCAGAGTTAACCTCTGATACCTCCTCCTCCTGGGTTCTGCCTCATCCTCGCAGTCAGCCCAAAAATCCTCTAGGTGCCTTTGGTGAACAGGCTTCCCTAGCACCTTCTGTATTCTGTCGTAAGGATCATATGGTCTAGTTATTGGAAAGGGCTGCAAGTTCATCTTATTCAGGGTGACCATCACCTTCTTGATGTTATCAGAGTCAGGGCACATGTAATTGCCAATGCTGACTGCGAACAAAATTGGTGGCAGCTTCTTGGCATCCTTGTACATCTGTACTATGGTGGAGCCCTGCTTGATGAATTCCATTAATACCACTGCGTCGGTAGGATACCTCAACAGCATCAGGGGATGTCCCTCGAAACCTTCAACCCTGATATAGGAAAAGTTTGCGAATTGTATGTACCAGGCCCCATGCCTGTATACTGCCTCTTGAGCCTCCAAGCTCAATCTTTTCGTTCTATCCTCTTCCATGGTCCTTACCAGATGCATAGAGAATGCATCATTGACCAGTTTGTAAGATTTTAAGTAGTTGGTTCTTTGCAGCTGAGGATGATGATCCCAGATATATGCTGCGTTTGTGCCTGTGAGCTTCCCATCTGTAACCAAGGCATCAAAAGTGCCTCTATATGCACAGGAATAAACAATATATGAGGACATGAAAAAAACACAATTAGAACCTCCCAGGTTCATCAGTTGCTGATGCAGAGCATCACTTATAATTTGCCCCCACAGTGGCTTGGTGTCTGAATATAGACACATCATTATAATCCCGTACATCCAGTCTCTGAAACTGCCAGTATCAGGTTGGCCAGTAACTCTGTTCAGGAGTGCGATCATGTACTGATATTCCTCATTAAAATCATACTTGAACAGGTGCACAGGAAGCTTGGCGGCTGCGTTGTAGGTGCTGTTCTCAGCCCGCCACGGATACATGTTCTTCCTGGCGGATTTCTTATTGGCCTCGTACTCCCTCTCAGACTTCTTCAGGTCCACACTTTTGACCTTACTTCCCAGTGGCAATCCGAATGTCTGGGAGAGACCCTTGATGGAGAGGTCTGCATATACCCTCCCATGCTTCACTACCTGCTTGGTTTGAGGGTTGTAATTCTAGGTGCACTCAATGACGAGCTCCGGAGACTCCATGGAGTATGGAAAACCAGCGGCATTCCACAATCCAAATATGAACATTGCGTCCAGCACAGGACTCTTGTCATGCCCATTGTTTAGCTTGGCTGACTAGGCTTCCAGATTAGTGCTTCCCTGATGGGTGTCTGTGATTGCTCCGTATTTAAATAGGACCCCCCTCTGAGTAGAAAACATGGGCTTGCTGAACTCTTCCTGACATTTGACTAATCGCTTCTCAGCCATGAGTGCCTGCAATTAACGACAATCCTATCTCACAACAAGGCACATACGTGCATGCATACTGCAATTGAATTTATAAATCATTATGCCTACTGTATGAATTCCAACATTACTTGATCATACAGGTACATAAACCAGAACTTACAATTATTGCACCAGAATAGAAACAATATGATGAGGGTTTTATTCACTTACCTGGTTGTGCAGATTTCCTTTTTATACTAGTAGATTGCCGAGACGTTCTTAATTCAGCTGGTGATCACTTCTTCTTTCTGCTCGTGAGCTCAAATCGCGCAGAGGTAGCTGGTATGCAGATATGGAAGCTGGTGCTCTGTAAAACAAGTTTATCATAAGGTAAATGTGAAAATGGCGGTTGAATTACCTTTTAACCTCGCATTTAGGGCACATTTAGGGCAACTCTGACAGATTAGATCATGTTCCTTGCTTATCCGTGCGAAAAATGTAGGATCTCGCCAGGTGTTTCATTGGGTTCTGGAGTCGGCGGGAACCACCTACCATGGCTGCACGCATTAAATGGTAATGGCGGCAACGAGAGCGGGAGAAAATCCCTATGACAGGATATCATGAGGGCAGGATGATATTCGCAAATATCGGGTTGAGTTTCAATATCATCCTCCCTCGTATTGACATTGTTATCGCGACAAAATTCGGGTGACAAAAGCACCTTTTATTTCTACGTAGTACATCAGGAGGATATTTTGGTGTATCGGGTGATGTTTCAAAATATGATGATGTCGAGACAAACTTACATCTCTCTCTCTTTCAGAATATCGGGATGACGTCATCCTGATATTCTCTCTTCGTATCGGAAGTGCATCATGACATCATCATCATATTAGGCTAACATGATCATGTTTTAGATAAAAATCCTACAATAGTGTAAATGTGAGGATGATGTCATCAGGATGTATGTTCCTCCGTTTATCGTATTAAGATGATGTCATCAAGATGTTGGCTAAGGGTGATATTTGCATTAGGAGGATATAAAGACACATCGGGTTGTATGCGAAGTATGATGCAAACGATAGATAAGACTGTTTGACAGGAAGAGTTTGCAACCATTCAAAGTTGACGTCTGGATATTTGAACCGCATGACATATCGGAGGGAGCGTTTCAAATATGATGATGAACTTCAACAATATGACCTTCCTCTTATGAATATCAGGTTTAACCGAAACTTTGACTGTTCATAACTTTTATATCCTAACGAATATCAAGGTGATGTAAAAGGCAAACCCGCCTAAATTTCAATGCTCTTTCAAAATATAAGGTCACAGAGATGAAATATGAACTTTCACAAACTAACCTCATGGTGACCTACCTCATCCTGATCTTGCAGGATGATGCACTCGACTTACTTTTACCAAACCGCCCAGAAGCAGATGCACAAGCCAAACCAAAAATTGGGTCCCTGTTTTGCCAAGTCAAAATGGGGTGTGTTGTGTAACCACACAACAACTTGCCACCAAAAAAAACAAACAAATTCCAATGATTCAAGTGATGTAATCACATTTACATATAGTATTCTAATTCCATATAAGCATAAGTATCATGACCCTATGAATGATAAAATTTCGTCATGACAGCAATGCTAACAAAGGATCAGGTGTGTGCATATGATTAATTATCCTCATCTTGAAAGCAAGTTGAAAACATAAGTAACTAGTGTTAAACTACATAGTTGGGGATCATCCCTCATAGCCGACCTGGATAGAGCCTTGCTGCCAGCAGGCGTCTATAGCCCCAGCAAGGTTATCTATACAATCTCCCTAAGTAGAGCCCCACTGCCAGCAGGTGTCTATAGCCCCGGTAGAGTTACTTAGATGGCCTAATTTTATTTCTGTTCTAATTTTCCCTTTAAAATTTGTATTTGATATCATCATGTTAGCTTATTTGTACAAGGTACAGTCACTTGCAGCTTTAGGTTAGAGATTGTATTGGTAGCAAAGGAGTCCCTTTGGATTTTTCACTTAACACCTATACTTGTGTGTTGAACAAACCCAAGGCTATTAGGTGTTTCATTGTGATTGATTCACTTTGATCAAGAAAAGGCATCCTGATGAAAAGATATCACAAACCTGATCATAAACACTTCTTACAATGAATCATAACCTATGTCTAAATGTGATCTCATTACTTGAATCTTAACAATTTAGTTATTTTCTGGGGTGATGAAGTGCACAATCCTGACTTACCAGGACAAGGTCCCAACCAACACAATGAAACAAGCAAAACAGACACACTGTACAAACAACTATACAAATATACAATATGATACACATGACTGTTATGAAGTCATTCAGGCCTGGAAATAATGTTTGAGGAATTGTCCATTGACTGGCAATGGGACGTCCTCACCTGTCAGGTTTTTAAGCCTATAAGTACTGTCTCCTACTATCTCAGAAATTTGAAAGGGACCTATCCATAATCTATCAAACTTACCATGGTCACCTTTCTTTTCATGGGCCTTATCCCACATCAGGACCAAATCAGATATCCTGAAAGCTTTAATTCTGGCTCTCTTGTCAAACCAATGTTTGACAACAACCTGATGTTTTGCAAATTGATCAATTGCTTGACTCCTTTTTTCTTCCAGGTGCATCAACTAAAGCAACCTGACTTCTTGTCTATTGTCTATGCCTAGGTATTTTTGGGCAAACTGTAGGGTAGGAATTTTTAAGTTTACAGGGAGGATTGGATCCACTCCATATACTAATTGGAAAGGTGAGTTTCCTAATGCAGTTTTTATTCTAGTTCTGTCCACCCATAAGGCATATTTTAGGAATGAGTTCCATTCCCTGGGGTTCTTCTCTATCAGTTTTCTTATGATACTCAGTAAATTCTTGTTGGTGGATTCTGCTAAACCATTCCCTTGAGGGTAATAATTAGATGAGAACTTAAGTATAATCCCATGGTCAAAAGCCCAACCGGATAACTTGGTGGAAATGAAGGCGAACCCATTATCACTTACCAATGCATAAGGAGTTCCATACCTGGTGACAATGTTGCTCTCCAGAAATTTAATGACATCATCTACAGTGCAAGTTTTGCTGCTAATAGCCTCAGTCCATCTAGTACAATAATTAGTAATTGTTAAAACATACCTATGCCCTGAGGAAGACGGAGGATTGATTGGTCCTATGAAGTCCATGCCCCACTGTGCAAATGGGCGCTCTTCCATTACTGGCTGCAAGGGTTGTGTAGCATATTTTTCTCTGTTGGCAGCAACCTGGCAAACATGACAACATTTAACATGATCAGCTGTGTCTTTAAAAATTGTAGGCCAGTAATATCCTGTGCGGAGGATTGCATGTGTTGTGGCTAACACTGATCCATGTGCCGTTCCAAACTTATCATGTAATTCTGTCAGAACTCTACTTGCTTCTGGCTTCTCTAAGCATCTAAGGTATATTCCTTCGTAATTCTTCTTGAACAAGGTTCCTCCCTTCATCATATACTTTTGGGATCTTATCTTTAAGGCTCTTCTCTGTGAAGCCTGCATCCTTGATGGACATCTTCCAGTAATCAGGATGTGTCTGATATCTGAATACCATTCTTTATTGTCTTTCTCATTGATCACATATTGCTGACTAGTGATGTTGGGATCAATCTCAGATATCATCTGGCTCAGAGCTTGTCCTCTTACCAGCTTCATTGGTGTAATTTCCATGTCATACTCTTGTAATACAGTAATCCATTTAGCTCTTTTCTCACCAGGCTCACTTTGCATCAGCAGCATCTTCATCGCTGCATCAGGCACCACAACAATCACTTTGCTTCTGAGTATGTAATGTCTGAATTTCTTTACTGCCCTGACTAATGCAAGTGCCTGTCTCTCAACATCTACATATCTCAACTCAGCATCCCTGAAAGGACAGCTCATGAAAGCAATTGGTTTCTCTTCTTTCTCTTCAATTCTTTGAGTTAATACTACTGCAGAGGTATGTTCTGAAGCAAATGAATAGATGTAGAAATCTTTGGTGTAGTCTGGACTAATGAGGACAGGAGCATCTAAAATGGCCTTTTTTATATCTTCAAATGTAGTCCGGGCTTCTGGTGTCCACTCAATTTGTGCATCTTTTTTCAACATAGCATTTAAAGGTCTAACAATCTCAGCAAAGCTGGTGATGAACTTCCTCACAAAGTTTATCTTACCAAAGTAAGACTTGAGTTCCTTTTTGCTTCCTGGAAGTTGTAACTTCATAATAGATTCCACCCTGTCAGGATCAATGATAATTCCATCTTCTGTGATTAGGTGGCCTAGTAACTTTCCTGTTGTGACTCCAAATATGCACTTCTTGGGATTTAAAGATATTCCATATTCTTCACATTTCTTCAGTACACTTCTGAGATCAGCAACATGATTTCTCCTTTCCTTGGAGAATACCGTCAAGTCATCCATGTAGATGACTATGCACTTTCCTATTAAACCTCTGAAAGCTATGTCCATTGCTCGCTGGAATGTAGCTCCAGCATTTATGAGTCCAAATGGCATACGTCTATATGCAAATATCCCCCACTTTGTGGTGAAGGCAGTTTTCAATCTGTCAATTTTGTCAACCATTACTTGGTTGTATCCTGAAAAGCCGTCCAAGAAGGACATCATCTTGGCTCCATTTACAATCTACAGAACTTCATCTAATGAGGGTAAAGGATAATTATCCTTTTCTGATGCTTTGTTCAAGTTTCTGAAATCTACACATAACCTGATGTCTCCATTCTTCTTTCTAACCGGCACAAGATTAGCCACCCAAGTGGAGTGCTTGACAGGAAATATTATCCTGGCATTTAACAATTTCTTAACTTCTTCAAGAATTATTGGTTCGAGCAAGGCATTGACTGGTCTCTGCTTCTGTCTGAAAGGTTTCGCATCTGGCTTGAGAGGTATAGTATGAGTTATGACAGAGGTGTCATATGTCTTCAGCTCATCATAAGTCCATGCAATTACATGTATGTAATCCTTGAGGGCCTGAGTTATTCCTTCTAACTCTTCTGGTGTACAAACCTTACCCAATAAGATGTTTTTCTTGTCATCAGCTTGTCCAATATTCACTTGTGAATATTGACCTCCATCTGCCTTAGGCAGATCTTTATGTTTAAGCATATTATCCAAATCAAAGGCTCTTTCCAACTCAATCATACCTTTGGGGATTCTGTTGCTAGGCAACTCTAATATCTCATCTTCTTCACAGACATGATCCTCCACTCCATTCTCATCTATGATCTGAGCCTCAAATATGTCTCTATTTGAAATGAAGTTCAGAATGTGTTGATCATCATCAAACACCTGGAGATTAGTCACATTGTCAGGTATTGATGGCACTGACACCAGTTCTACAGAAAATCTCTTTAGACCAGATATAGACAATGGCTCCAATGTACTTGCAGCTTGAGCTAGCGCATCTGCCCTACGGTTTTGTTCTCTTGGTACATGAGTGATATTAAAGGCGTCAAAGTCCTCCATTAGGTCCCACACACGATGTCTGTAATTTGATAGTTTTCTGTAGTTACAGGAGTAAATTCCTCTTACTTGCTTCACAACTAGTTTTGAATCTCCAAAGACATGCAGAATCTTTACTTTCCTCTTATGAGCAAACATCATTCCATGAATCAAAGCCTCATACTCTGCTACATTGTTAGTATAGGGGAACTGTAATATGTAGGCTGCCAGATGGGATTTCCTAGTTGGATCAATCAGGTCTATTCCTACCCCAGCACCCTGCTTAGATTTGGATCCATCAAACCTCAGGACCCAAGGTTTATCTTCAGCAGGACATTTAGCTGAACTTTCTTTTCCCTTTGCAGCTCTGGCTGCTGCTCCGCCTGATATCCATTTTATCTTAAGGAGATCATCATCCTTAAGTTTCCTCTTTCCCTTTTCTTGTGAGCCTAATGGCTTTTCTATCCTCTCTTTCTTTTCAGCAGGAGGATGATCTTCTGAATCTGCAGCTGCATGCTTTTTTAGGATGTGTAAACATAGTGAGCAAGTTGTTTCTGAGTGAGGTGCCTCATGCAGCCTACACCAATTTTTAATTAAGACCTCCCGAGGAGATTTATGCTGCCGTATCACCTTCTCTATTTCCTTTTCCAAAAATTCTTCGAACTTCGTCAGGTCACTACCTTTGTCCTCATCAGACAATTCATAATCCAGCTCCATAAAGCAATCACTCCCTGGGGTGATCTTTTCTTTCATTTCATTATTTACTTGGAGAGAGACTAAAATTTCCTCCGTTTCTGGGACAGGATGCTCATCATGATCTGTCGGTTCTTCAGTTCCTATAAAAGACGGATAAGAGTTATTATTGTCATCATCATCAAATGTAACATTTACCTCGGAATATGATGATGATGCCTCGCTGTATGTTTGTTCTAGTATCATCATCTCTAAGCATGTTTCACATGTCTTTTCCGAATGTGCTTCGTCATGTAACCTGCACCATCCGTCAATCAAAATATCATTAGCCGGTATATTTAGCAATTGACAACATTTTACCTGTCTAGACAGATGTATCTCAAAATCTCTGAAGTGATCTATTTCATTCTCATTATCGGGATAATTATCAGTTTCTATGATTGGCATGTCCTCCTGATCATCATCATCATGAGGATGATGTAGCTTAAGCATCATGATCTCTTCTATTTTGACGGTCTGCGGCATGATGCAATAAACTCCAGGTTCTACGTTTACGTACATGATCTCATTTGTTCTGTTATATTCAGTTATCATATGTTTCATTCTTGGTTCAGCATCAATCCTGATCTGATTAGGTATACCCTTCCAGGGTAACCACATGTGACTGAAATCTGTGGACATATATCCGTTAAGAGTTTTAGACCAATCGCGGCTAAGCAACATCCCGTACGTATCAGGTATGCCAACTACTTGAATATCAATATAATACTGGATCCTAGGATCAGATGCTAGCTGCATGTGGATATGAGTTAATTCGCCTACTACACTTACTTCTGTTTTGTCCAACTGTGTGACTTTCTTTAAGGATTTAGCAGGATGTAGTCCTAAGGCGTTGCATATTGACAAGGGCATAACATTCGTTGAGGCTCCCGAATCTACTAGACAGTTGTGCAGGTTCTTACTGAACATTCTTATGGTAAGGAGGAATGGAGGTGATTCAGTTTTATCCCTATACAAGGTCATGTGGGAGGTTTCCACAGCTTGGACTGTAGCTGACACTTTAGGCTTGATAATATTATCCTTAACAGCATGATCCTTGCCACTGGATTGGTTCAAAAAATGGCTATCCTCTTTGGGGGCAGGATCATCTAAGGACTTCATGAATGCCTTTTTGATGGCAGGGGTTTTCAGTAACTTAGACAGGGACAGGCTGATCTTAATTTTCTTCATTTCATCAGCGAGATAGCTGACCAACTTGTCAGATTCATGAGGGGTGTTCACAATCTTTGATATTGTGTTTTGAGGTGACAAGTACTGAGCGTTCACCTTAGGGAACCCTGGGTTATTGCTAGCCTTAGGATCAGGAGGTGTATTGAAGTTGTTCGGAGGTAGAGATGATGTCAATGGACCCACAGGTCTATTAGCATTGCTCCTCAAGTTATAATTGTGCTTACCAGAAAATTGTTGCTGATATGCATGTACTTCTTCATGTTCCCTTGCAGGCTCATTTTCATCTTCAAAGGGGAAAACATAGTTTGTTTCGAAAGCTAAGGCCGATTCTTCACATGCCTGGTTATAATTCTGATGAGGTTCATTTGTATAGGCTTCTAGCACAAAAGCTGAGTCGTATCCACAAGGAACAATCTCATTTCCTTCTGCATGAGGTGGATTTCCAGAAGTGTTAGACACTTCAATCTGAGAGATGCTAGCAGCAATTCTAAATTGTGGACAGTCTAACTCTGCATGTGCATTAGTATTGTGGATCCTACACCAATTAGTAAGAGCTGCCTCAGCAAGATTAACTCTAGTAGTCTGTTTGGCTTCACTAGGAGGCTGATTATCCAGGGGTGATGGCAATGAACCATTATTTGGCCTAGAATTCCATACTCTAGGCTGTCTAGGTGGATTATTGTTATTTCCACCGTTATTGTTGAAATTATTGTTGTTATATCCTCTATCAGGATAATTTGGTCTGTCATTAGAATAATTTCTGTTCTGACTGGATTGGGAATAAAAACCTTGATTTCTCAAGTGTGTCACTTCCGTGGTGAGTTTTCTTAATTGAGCAGAAATTTCTTTGATTTCCTCCTTTTCTTCTTGAGCTTTGGCTACTACATTTTCAGTCTGAGGCTTGAAGAAAGAGGATCCATGGTTATTGTTGGATAGATCAGCACCCTGAGGTATCTGAGCTTGTGCAGGGTATTGTGGCACTTGACTATTTCCATTAGGAGAGGGCATGATGCTTAGTGGAGGTATTTGCAAAGGGGCAGGCATGACTGCTGGAGGTATCACTGTTCCATTAGGATACTGCGCAGGATACTACGGGGAATATGTTGCAGGATATGATGCGGGATATTGTGAATGCATGCCAGGCAAGGTGGGAAACACTATATTTGGAGTAGGAGCAGGTATCAACTGCTGATTCACTTTGATAGCTTCTTGAAAAGCTCCTGTCAATGTAGTGATCTCAGGATGTGTTCTCCTGATGAACATGGAAGTTAATGGATCCAGAGCTGAATAGTAGATACTCCGGGCAGAGGCATCAGATACTACATATGGGGCAACTAACTTGGACAACATTTTCTGAAACCTAGCATTGAAATTGGCAATAGGTTCATGCTCAAATCTTTTGATCATAGCAAACATATGGTAATTCATAGATGGATCAATAGGAACTTTGAACCTATCAAGAAAGGCTTTCTCTAAGACATCCCATGAACCAACAGAGGCTTGGCCAAGACTAGTGAACCAATTATAAGCATCTTCCCCTAAGGAAAAAGGAAATAACCTGCACACCACATCTTGATGTTCTATTCTGGCTCTGCAGCAAGCTTCCTTAAATGTCCTGATATGATCATCAACATCTTGATAAGGATGATACTTTGGACACAGTTTGTCTGGATTCTTTGGTAGCTCATGATATGCATTAAAGGTCAAAGGTGACTCCGCTGCAAAGAAAGACATTGCAACTAGAGGAGGTTGAGCTGATGTTGCAGCTGGCTGGGGTTGAACCAAAGGTACTCCCTGAGGCTGAAAAGGAGGTGTTACAGATATCTCGGAAGGTACTTGTAAACCAACGGGAGTTACAGGGGGAGGCTCTGGTGAAGCTCCTGACGCAGTAGACCCTGGAGTATGATGTATGTCTACGGTTCTAGGTCTAAAACCTCTAACAGGTAGTTCCTCGAAGATTCCACTAGATCTAGACCTGGTATTTGTCCTGTGAGCCAGGATTTCTCAATTTTGAGGCAAATTGACTGAAACTTTGCAAATATTGGCTAGATTTCGCCGGATGAGGTGATATTTGCAGTTAGATGGCTAATCAAGCTGGATATTTACGAAATATTTGTGAAGATACTACAAGTATGACCGGATATTTAGGGTATAATGACCCTAGCATGAGATCTCAAGTATCTAAAGCTTAAACTCTTCAAAGTTTGAACAGATTTACAGATCTTTAGCCAATATTAGTGAATTTAGAATGATCTACTGTAAAGCTTGCAATATTTATGTAAGATCTGGAAATATTCACACGAAATGAACATATATGAGCTTCTTATAGTAAATATTTACGTAATATTTGAAATTCACAAACTATCTGAGGTTACCTTACTCTCTGCATCATAGAACTTGAAAATAATGATGATGAACATAGTGTTCCAGATCAGGCCCTCCTTCTAGCGCCAATTTATGTTGGTCATGATGTTATTCATAAACAAGCATAGAATAAAAGTACACATTAACTTTTATTCATCTTGAAAGATACTGTGAATTCAAGGAATTCAGGATCCCAAGTCTCCGGTGATTAGGTCTTAATCGTCTGACGTTACTCAGAGGTTACTGTGAGTTGTTGTTTCCATTTTGGGGCCTTACGTGAAATTGTGCCATCATCATGACTTTCCTGTAGAAATTCTTTACAGAGAAGTCATATTATGCAGTTATTAAATGAAAAGATGTAGAAATACCTCAATCTTTGCATGATATTTTCAATGGTGCATGCTTCGCATTCAAATATGCTAAGTATTTGCGATTACCTACGAGATGTCTGCATATTTGCATTATTTTCTTAAGATTATCAATTATTTGCAATTGTGGTAGTGGAATGTTCTGAAATTGAAAGAAATTAAAGGAATACTACAAATTTAAAGTTGAATCTTCAGCTATTGATCCACATACATACTCGATACTGTCATGACGAGAAGAAATCAAACCATATATTCACTAGGATGTTCCACAGCTAGATACAGTTGATGCAAACTTCAGAGGATGATGAATGAAAATAATACATGCAACATGATGAGCACTCCAAGGGACGCAGCAAATCTAAGCACATATCCAGAATTCAGACACAGATTACTCAAGATTTACGAAGATTTGTAATCGAAATACTCTTCTCTTTCATTAAATATGCAAAAGACATGTACATATGCAATAACATTGAAATAAGCCCTGAATATTTCAGCAAACAGATTTCAATTAAGTTTCAAATGTTTCAATAAGGCATTCCACCACCTTTTATAGAATAAGGTGAGGAATCTGTTACAAAAGATCTACGATCTAGATTCATCAATACCTATCTATGGTCCTGATTCATTTGATTTTGTAAATCTTTACAAAAAAATGGCACAAGTTGCTAGCTGGCAACTATCTATACTACTTATGTTAGTATCCCCCTTCATGATGTATCCCCATCATGCTCTTCAGCTGATTCATGTGGGTCATCATCATGTGCCTCACTTTCTGAACTTTCACTATCCTGATGATGACGCGGCTGCATATGGGGCTACATACTACTGTGGACCTGCTCGTATGAATGCACAACTTGATCTGTCCCTCCGCCATCTTGAGTCTTTGCCTTGACAATGGCGTGCTTATGTGCTTCATATTTATCCCTGCTGTTGTCCAGCTTATTTTTCCTGTCCTGCAGCGTTTCCTTGTATTTCTCCATCTGGACATTGATCCTCATTATTTTGTCTATCAATTCCTCTGTCAAAGGGACAGGTGGACCATCTGTCTCTGCTTGGAAGTTGCTGTGTACAGCTTTGATGGCGGAGTCTTCATCCTGATTCTCTATTTTTCCTTCCACCTTACCTTCCAAAGCCTCCAGTATCACTGCCTCTTCAGCCATTAAATCTCGCAGCCTCATGCTGACATCCCTCAGCTTATTATTACACCTTTTGAGGACTGCGCACTCAAACTGAGTGTCCTTATACCAAATATCAATTAATAATGCTGTATTATTATTCAGTACCTGCTTACTAATAAGCAGTTGTGGATTTATATTTCTTATTTCCCCTAATAGGGTCAGGACTCTCTCCAGCTTGTAAGACCTCTTTCCGGTCTGCATCTGCAATCTATCCACTTTGGCCTTAGAGTCACTTAGGGTGCTCCACCTCTTCAAGGAGGCCTTCATTATTTCTATAGCATCATCCAATGTGGATGACATCCATCTCCTTATTACGGACACCTCATGCTTCATGATGTCCAATTTATTTACCTCCTCCTGAGAAATGGTAGTCAATGGGACTGCATGTTCAGTTGCGGTATCATTAGGATTGGTCAGCCCTTTGATATAGGCATGCAATTGAGCAATGTGCTCTTTATGTTGCTTATTTTTCTCCTTCTCTCTTTTCACTTTCTGAATTAGAGAGTCAATAATATCTTTGCCCTCCTGACCTTCTTGGTCCTCATTGGCAAAGCCCAAATCTACTGTACTAATCTGAAATTCATCGACGGTGATTTTACCTTTTTCTTTCTCCACCGCAGGTATGGCAATTTGTGCGGTCCTTCTCCCTGTTGTCGGATCTCTCCTGATGGCCGAAGTCATTCTGGCCTTCCTCCTTGGCTTCATTATGTCCGCAGAAAACAGGGTGTAGACGTCGAATTCCTGAATTTCAATCTCCTCCTCAGCACTTACCTCTTTTGCCAACCATGGAGGTACCTGATCATGTTTCTCAACATCATCCTGATGTTCACCTATATCTCCCGTTTCTGTCAACAATTGTTGTGGAGATGGTGACTTCCTCAGTTCTTCTTCTTGATGTTCCTCTTGTTGTTGATCTTGCGGTACCTCCTCCTGTTGAGGGATTTCCTTCTCCAGAGGAGCATCTTCATGCTGTGGGGAACCTTGTGGTGCATCTATGTGCTGTGGGGAGCCTTGAGGCGCAGCTATGTGCTGATCATGATGATCATGACCCGCCTCTGCCATTATTTCATCTGTTCCCACTTCTTCTTCTTGTGGTTTATCCACTACACCAGATATTGGGGACTCTACCTGATGTGGTGGAGATTGTTCTGCAGCTACTACTTCTTCTGAGCCTGCACCACCCACTTCTTGTACTTTGGCAGCTAGGTCCTCTAGTGTTTCTTTTTCACCAGCCCTCGCTTCCTGAACCTCTACTATAGCAGGCTCCTTCGTTGTATCCTGTGGACTTTGTTGGCCAGTTTTGAGAGCATGGCCTTCTGTCTCTGCCATCTCCATCTCCTCTGTTAGGTGACCCTTATCAGGTGATCCTGCTGGTTGTTCAGGACTTGCATCCTGCTTCTCTGTCAGATCCACCACTACAGGACTGGTCACCTCTGTGATCAATGTGTCTAGCCCTATTTCCTGAGCTATTTGCTCTAGGCTCTTTTCTTTCTCCTCTTATGCTTGTTTCATCTCCTCAAGCACTGTTTGAACCGTTGGAGGCTTGTGAGGAATCACACCTACATCAGCAGCAAGTGTTTCCATTTCTTGTGCAGCCACATCCTGCACCACCTCATCATCAGACAAGTTTATTGTCTCGTCTAGCGAGACATACCCTTCTGCTTGTGTCTGGGAGGTCTCTTTCAACTACTCCTCAGCAAGTTCAGTTTTGAACTTGACAATGGTAGGAAGTGGAACATTATGTTGCAGTTCCTTGTGCACTTCACTACCCTCCCCTTGTGATGAAGTAGGGGATTGGCTTATTCCACCTCTCATGGAGGTCCTTTGTTTCTTTGGTGGGGAAGACACCACCACTTGCGGAGCTCTCCTCTTCCTTCTTATTATCAACGGAGTCTCCTCCTCCTCTGGCTCTTCTTCTATGAGAGTCTCCTCTACTCCTGGTTGTTTAGAAGACTGACCCACTTCTTGGGTCTCAATGATTCCAGCCTCTGCTGTCTTACTTTTCTTGGGCCTGTCCTTTTCTAGAGGGGATGCTGATTCAGATCCTGACCCTGTGGCCTGCTCAGCTGTAAACACTGCTCTTTCAATTATAATCCCCTTTGGTCCCTGTTCCACCTTCTTGCCCTTCGGGGGTCTTTTACTCTGCTGTTGTGGTGGAGGGACCTTATCTCCCTTGGTCTTCCTTTTCTCCAATAGGAAGTCATCATGTTCATCTGCAGGGATATCCTGCCCCTTCTTCTTGTTGTCCACCGTAATGGCAACACCCTTCTTCTTCAATGCCTCTACTTGTTCATCAACCCAAGCTTGGGTTAGGCGTAGGGTCCTGGGAATGAACGGGTCCAAGGATATATCCTCCTGCATAGTGAGGTCAGGTGCAGAGATGGTGTCATTATATATCTTTTTCTCCTCATACTCATCTGCCATTGTCCTGCCATCATCCTTCTTTAATTGCTGAGGCAAGGAGATGCAATCAAACTTTCTAACTTGGTTCAGAGTTAACCTCTGATACCTCCTCCTCCTGGCTTCTGCCTCATCCTCGCAGTCAGCCCAAAAATCCTCTAGGTGCCTTTGGTGAACAGGCTTCCCTTGCACCTTCTGTATTCTGCCATAAGGATCATATGGTCTGGTTATTGGAAAGGGCTGCAAGTTCATCTTATTCAGGGTGACCATCACCTTCTTGATGTTATCAGAGTCAGGGCACATGTAATTGCCAATGCTGACTAGGAACAAAATTGGTGGCAGCTTCTTGGCATCCTTGTACATCTGTACTATGGTGGAGCCCTGCCTGATGAATTCCATTAATACCACTGCGTCGGTAGGATACCTCGGCAGCATCAGGGGATGTCCCTCGAAACCTTCAACCCTGATATAGGAAAAGGTTACGAATTGTATGTACCAGGCCCCATGCCTGTATACTACGTCTTGAGCCTCCAAGCTCAATCTTTTCGTTCTGTCCTCTTCCATGGTCCTTACCAGATGCATAGAGAATGCATCATTGACCAGTTTGTAATCTTTTAAGTAGTTGGTTCTTTGCAGCTAAGGATGATGATCCCAGATATATGCTGCGTTTGTGCCTGTGAGCTTCCCATCTGTAACCAAGGCATCAAAAGTGCCTCTATATGCACAGAAATAAACAATATATGAGGACATGAAAAAAACACAATTAGAACCTCCCAGGTTCATCAGTTGCTGATGTAGAGCATCACTTATAATTTGCCCCCACAGTGGCTTGGTGTCTGAATACAGACACATCATTATAATCCAGTACATCCAGTCTCTGAAACTGCCAGTATCAGGTTGGCCAGTAACTCTGTTCAAGAGTGCGATCATGTACTGATATTCCTCATTAAAATCATACTTGAACAGGTGCACAGGAAGCTTGGCGGCTGCGTTGTAGGTGCTGTTCTGAGCCTGCCACGGATACATGTTCTTCCTGGCAGATTTCTTATTGGCCTCGTACTCCCTCTCAGACTTCTTCAGGTCCACACTTTTGACCTTACTTCCCAGTGGCAATCCGAATGTCTGGGAGAGACCCTTGATGGAGAGGTCTGCATATACCCTCCCATGCTTCACTACCTGCCTGGTTTGAGGGTTGTAATTCTGGGCGCACTCAATGACGAGCTCAGGAGACTCCATGGAGTATGGAAAACCAGCGGCATTCCACAATCCAGATATGAACACTGCGTCCAGCACAGGACTCTTGTCATGCCCATTGTTTAGCTTGGCTGACCAGGCTTCCAGATTAGTGCTTCCCTGATGGGTGTCTATGATTGATCCGTATTTAAACAGGACCCCCCTCTGAGTAGAAAACATGGGCTTGCTGAACTCTTCCTGACATTTGACTAATCGCTTCTCAGCCATGAGTGCCTGCAATTAACGACAATCCTATCTCACAACAAGGCACATACGTGCATGCATACTGTAGTTGAATTTATAAATCATTATGCCTACTATATGAATTCCAACATTACTTAATCATACAGGTACATAAACCAGAACTTACAATTATTGCACCAGAATAGAAACAATATGATGAGGGTTTTATTCACTTACCTGGTTGTGCAGATTTCCTTTTTATACTAGTAGATTGCTGAGACGTTCTTAATTCAGCTGGTGATCACTTCTTCTTTCTGCTCGTGAGCTCAAATCGCGCAGAGGTAGCTGGTATGCAGATATGGAAGCTGGTGCTCTGTAAAACAAGTTTATCATAAGGTAAATGTGAAAATGGTGGTTGAATTACCTTTTAACCTCGCATTTAGGGCACATTTAGGGCAACTCTGACAGATTAGATCATGTTCCTTGCTTAACTGTGCAAAAAATGCAGGATCTCGCCAGGTGTTTCATTGGGTTCCGGAGTCGGCGGGAACCACCTACCATGGCTGTGCGCATTAAATGGTAATGGCGGCAACAGGAGCGGGAGAAAATCCCTATGACAGGATATCATGAGGGCAGGATGATATTCGCAAATATCGGGTTGAGTTTCAATATCATCCTCCCTCGTATTGACATTGTTATCGCAACAAAATTCGGGTGACAAAAGCACCTTTTATTTCTACGTAGTACATCAAGAGGATATTTTGGTGTATCGGGTGATGTTTCAAAATATGATGATGTCGAGACAAACTTACATCTCTCTCTCTTTCAGAATATCGGGATGACGTCATCCTGATATTCGCTCTTCGTATCAGAAGTGCATCATGACATCATCATCATATTAGGCTAACATGATCATGTTTTAGATAAAAATCCTGCGACAGTGTAAATGTGAGGATGATGTCATCAGGATGTATGTTCCTCCATTTATCGTATTAAGATGATGTCATCAGGATGTTGGCTAAGGGTGATATTTGCATCATGAGGATATAAAGACACATCGGGTTGTATGCGAAGTATGATGCAAACGATAGATAAAACTGTTTGACGGGAAGAGTTTGCAACCATTCAAAGTTGACGTCCAGATATTTGAACTGCATGACATATTGGAGGGAGCATTTCAAATATGATGATGAACTTCAACAATATGACCTTCCTCTTATGAATATCAGGTTTGACCGAAACTTTGACTGTTCATAACTTTTATATCCTAACGAATATCAAGGTGATGTAAAAGGCAAACCTGCCTAAATTTTAATGCTCTTTTAAAATATAAGGTCACAAAGATGAAATACGAACTTTCACAAACTAACCTCATGGTGACCTACCTCATCCTGATCTTGCAGGATGATGCACTCGACTTACTTTTACCAAACCGCCCAGAAGCAGACGCACAAGCCAAACCAAAAATTGGGTCCCTGTTTTGCCAAGTCAAAATGGGGTGTTTTGTGTAACCACACAACACTATGCATATGAAAGGTCACAGCTGTATATGTATCTCCAAGCATTCATTTCAGCTGAAAATCATATGGCACTCTGTATTTGCATATATAATCTCCTTTTAAAATGTCGTGGGCTGTGACTATACAAACATATCTTTGCATTATGACTTAAACTATAACCCTCATATGGCAGTGTATGAATTTGTATAGTTCCTCCTGTAATTGTCATGCCTGCATTTCTCATGCGGTCATGACACACAACTCACATGTCATGTCCACATTTGCCATGTGGTCATGACATGAATTTCAAAAAAAATTTCTACCTATCCCTAGGAACCCCCTCGCATGTGTCTGCATGCTCAGTGGTAATATGCATAAGGCATAAACATGTCAACATAACCGTGATGATGAAAGCCATCTAGGGGTTATGTGATAGGGAGTGTGTCACTTTTAGGGTTAGACTGATTTAAATCTGAACCCCTAGTTTCCTGGGTGTGAAGATGAATCCACCAGCTTCGAAACCTATCTCAAACTCCGGTCGAAATACAATTGAAAAAGGATTAAGAAAATGATGGAATGGATGGTCGCATGATTCAAGTGGAATGATGGATTAAAAGCTAATAAAATAACACAAAAATCAAACCCTAGAAATCTAGGAAAAATTCAACTACATAACGTGTTTTTGATAAACGCAAAATAAATTTTAAAATAAAACATCAAGAAGGGATTAAATAAAATCTAAGAATAAAAATTAAATTAAAACTTAAGAACAAATTTCAAAGTAATTTAAAATAAAATTTAATGACAAGATGTTAGATAAATCCAAAAGAAAAGTTGAGTCCATTATTAAATATAATTTTGGCAATATATTTAATAACTAACTCGAATATTTAATAAAGAAGGGGGAAGAGTTTAAATAACTCATCTCGTAAAATAATTTAAAAAATAGATAATTAATTAAAATGATAAGAAAAATCCTGCTAAGGTAAAATAGAAATAAAACTCCCAACTAAGATGAATTTGTAAACAAGAAGAATATTCCTCTCAATTTGAATAAAAATTAATTTCTCAAAATAAATTGAAATCACAAGGTAATAAAAAGTAAAAATGCAAATCCCCATATAAAATAAAACCAAAAATTAAAAGGGACACAAGAAGGAAATTAGAGCAATTAAAAATAGAGGATAAAAAAAAATGAAAATAAACCCAATATCTTCACATACTCCTCTCACTTAAAAAAAATGGTTTCTAATTTGGAAATGCCCTAATTCTGTATTATATTGTTTTCTCCATTGCCCTCATTCCATTTTATTATTCCTCTTAGTTTTGCTGCCCTAATTACATCATCTCATTTCTCACTTATTTTCTTTTGTTTTGTTCTTGTTCATGTTTTTAGGTTAGGGTTTGGAAGGGATCCATGGAGGCCATGGATGGAGACTGCCTTCCACGGAGGTATGCACAATGGATCTGTTTAAAGATTTATGTCTCTCCCTGTTTTTTTGTGACAAAAGCAAATGATATATATATATATATATATATTTGTGACAGAAGCAAATGATATATATATATATCATAAAATAAAATACTAAAACTGAGAATAACACATATCTTGTAGAGCTGTGTTTGAAAAGGGCCACCGCCACCGAGTTGCACAGCAGAGAAGAGGAGTAAACGGCCACGGGTGGAGGGACGGTAGAGGTGTGAAGGAAGTGCTACCGCGGAGGAGGGACGTGGTGAACAGGTTTAAGGATTATTGGTGGGGATCTGAAGGTGGCGCTGGCACTAGTTACAGGGAAGAACGGGGTAGCTGCCACTGTAGGGATTTGTGGGGGTTATAGGGGTGTGGTGCCTCCCCCCACACCTATTTCTAGCAATTAACAGTGGACTGTGGGCACCACGGCCCACAGTCCACTTTTATTTTTATTTTTTTTGTTGTTTAAAAACAAATCTCAACCCCCGCGTTAGGGTTATTCGGCCTTAGATGTCTAATTATAGTTATTTTCTTTTATTATTTGTAAATTTTAGTTTAATGAAATATACATTATATATATATATATAGATATATGTATATATATATATGTATGTATATATATATATATGTATATACATATATATATATATATATATATATATATATATATATATATATATATATATATATATATATTCTGAAGGGACATAGTTTATTTAAAATATCACAAAATAAAAACCTCTTCTCCCTAATATTGTATTTATATATGCATACATACAATCATTATATATATATACAAGTGTATGTGCATATTATAATCTATACAACAATATGTAAAGTATAAATTTGCTTCTAATTTAGTTTCTTCTACAATTTTCTGTATATTTACAGAGTGATAAGAAAATAAACTGAACAACATTAGACTTTTAAGAAATAAAACAACCCAGCATATTTACATATTTATAAATATATATATATACCCATATATATATTTATAAATATGTATATATGTCCATTGCAACTATTTTTTTTTCAAAACATTGATAACCATGCAGAATACTAACATTCTAATCTACTCCAATCTTTTTTTTAAATACTAGCATTTCTTTTCTACATCAAAATGAATAGATATCTGAGTATTAACCCCTTTTTTTTAAAACATGCAATAACAAAAATATATACTTTCCCTTTTTTTTTTCTTTGTTGAAACAGTAAAAATACACAGAATGCACTATTTTTCTTTTGAAATAGCAATAAGGTAGAAAATACGTTTTAATTTTCTTTCCAAAAACAACTAATACAATGGAACTTTCAAACACAAACAGATAACAAAACTCAAATTTTCTCTTTCTTGTTTAAAATACATTCCATATAACAACACTCATATCTATTTTTTTGAAGGGAAAATCATGGCAGCAACAAAAATATTTTCACATGCATTTCACAACCTATAAACTCCCTCTTAGAGAATAAAAAATATTTTAATAAAATAACAAGAATACTTCTCTTATAGCATTTAATACAGCCATCCATATGGCAAAATATCTTGACAAATTTTTACAAAAATAAAATACAATAAGGCCACAATGGCCATGGCTTCCACAGCCAAATAAATACTCCTAAAGCCACACAAAAGGGGCTTCTCATCCACTCCATGACTTCAAAGTTGCACCTACAATAAAACACAACAACAAGAACAACCTAGCCACTTCGAAATGCCCTCCTCCCTATCGTAGACCTGCAAGTGGGTCACCCCCGAGCTAGGGAGGTAGGGATTCACATAGGTGCAATAATTTCGCAACAAAAATCAAACACCACAACAACATGAAACCAGCCCCAAGGATAAGCACATAACTCAACTCATGGAAATGATTTTGATGAGGGTAGGGAATGGACCCCTCTACTTCAAAGGCCACCCAAATACTAAAATACCAATCTTATGGCCTCAAACCAAAAATCTCCAAAACCACCACTCTCCACAAAATCACAAAATAACCTCCATGGCACTCTTGCCATTCAAAAAAACTCCTCAACCAATAAAATCCCTCAAGGCATAAATAAGACAATGTGGGAGTGACCTCGAGGAGGTTCCTTTCCCCTACCCAAACAAGTTGAGCCTTACCTCCAAATGGAGGTGCTCTTACCATACTCCCATCCCACACAAAAACAATGAAAAACAACAACCAACCAAACTACAATACATCACAATAAATAAGCAAGGGTGGAGAAAAACATGGTTTCATGAGGCTTACCTTCAAAGCCCTATAATAGAAGCACATTTGGTGATGAGCTCCAAGCTTTCCCAAACCTTCCAATCTTCAAGAATCCCTCTAACTTTTCCAAATTCCTCCAAAATAGAAAGAAAAATGAAAAATGCCAAAACCCCATACTCTTCAACAAGAGGAGATAAAATAGGCCATCAATTTTGGCTTTGAGGAATGAGAAGGTGACACTTGTCACCTTCTCCTTCCTCCTCTGATGCCACTTGCAAGGGAGATGAAGTGTGTAGGTGACAAGTGTCACCCTCCAATTCCATCTCAACCCTCACCTTATCCACTTGTGCTCTCACACATGTGTGAGAGCACAAGTGGTGAGGTGACATTCCCACTCAAACCTCCAAGAGGATAAGGGATACCATATGACATCCTCTTATTCTCTCAAGGAGCCATCTCCCTCCAAGATGCTCTCACACGTGTGTGAGAGCCTTGGAGGAAGATCCCACACATTTTGGAGTCTTAGAGACCTTCCAAGTCCTTCTTGGGAAAGGATTCCCAAACTTTGGGAAGGGAGACGAGTCTTTCCCAAAGCATGACTCATCTCCCACCTTTCCTAATTTTAAATTTCGTCACTTTGACTAAACCATAGTTTAGAGTGACCAAAAGTGATTTAATCCAAAGGTTAGATAGTCCAAGTTGATCCTAGACCCATGGGTAACCACCTAGGGTAACGTTTGGGACACTAAGGTTCACAAAGGGGGTCATAAATCTATTTTAAATGGCCTCAAAAATAAAACAATTACCAAGTGGTGTAAAGCAAATAAAAATTATACAACACTTAACATAAATAAATTAAACAAAGGGGTACTAGGCCAAAATGAATAAAAATTAAATCAAGCATTTAAATCAACATTCAATTTTAAACGTGATCCTCACCCCTCTTGGGAATGGATCGATTTTACAGGGGATAACATTGGTGTGAATTCTACCTCCAATTTTATGTGGCTAGGGAATGTAAAACCTACACATCTCGATCAAGTGTCAATCATATCATGAATAATCATAGCTGAAGCAACTAGAATTAAATTCAAGCAATTGAATACAACAATAATCAACTATAACATAAATCTAAATTAAACTACATTTTTCTATCACATGTCAATTTAATCATCATCACATAGATAACTAGAATCACATCACAAAACATCATCACTATATCTCATATGTTGAATCATAAAATAGCATAAAATATGATCAAATTGAATCACATATGTCTAATCAATGTCCTATCAAAATCAAGAGATAAAATCAAGTTTGCATAATGAAACCATAATCACTAAAAGTCTGATAATGTCATCAACTGAAATGCATAATGATAAAAAATAAGGGAGGTAAAATAATCAGCCTCACATCCTCCCCCCCTAAGACTAAACTTCCTCCTGGAAGTCATCAAAAAGGTGAGGATAGAGTGCCCTCAAACTAGCTGCATCCTGCCAAGTCGATGTGACCTCATCATAACGATCCCACTGGACCCTAACCTGGTCCAACTCTCGACCTCAAAGGCCTAGCATCCAATGAGCCAATATGTGAATTGGCTCCAAAGCCAATTTCCCATCTGCCTCTACCTGTAGAGTACTCCAGTCTAGTACGTGAGATAAATCAGATATATATTGCCTCAATACTGAAATATGAAAGACATCGTGGATATGTGACAGGCTAGGTTGAAATGCTAGATGATAGGCAACTGGTCCTATTCGCTCCAAGATCTCAAAGGGTCCTACAAATCGTGGTGCAAGCTTAGAGCCCTTTCCATAATGGATTGGACTCTTGTGTGGCCGCACTCTAAGGAATACCCTGTCACCCACTGAGGAGCTCCGATCAGTCCTCTTACCATCGGCATACTTCTTCTATCTATCTTGTGCCTCCTGTAACCTCTACCCAATCAGTGTGACCTACTGCTCCATATCCTGAACTAGCTTTGGACCAATGACAACTCTGTCCTCTATCCGATCCCAACTCAATGGTGTCCTGCATGGTCTGCCGTATAAAGCCTGAAAGGGAGGCATACCCAACGAGTTGTGATGCCCATTATTGTAGGTAAACTCAACCAGATATAGATACTCCTCCCATCTAGACTAATAGTCCATAACCTACATCTAAAACATATCCTCCGACACCTGATTCACCCACTCTGTCTATCCATCTGTTTCGGGATGATAAGCGGAGCTAAAGTTGAGCTGTGTGCCCAACGCCTACTGCAAGGCTCTCCAGAATGCTGAAGTGAAAACTAGATCTCTATCTGAAATGATGCGGTGAGGTACTCCATTTAATCTCACAATATCATCTAAGAATACTCCCGCCACTACTGGCGCATTGTATGTTGTGAGTATAGGTAAGAAATGCACCGCCTTGGTCAACTTGTCGACTGTCACCATGATGGCATCATGGCGACATGAAGACATAGGAAGACCAACAATAAAATCCATAGAAATGGTATCCCATTTACACTCAGGTATATCATGTGGGTATAGAAGACCCATTGGATGCTGATGCTTGACCTTAATCCTTTGGCACTCAAGGCATCAAGCAACAAACTCTGCTATATCTCGCCTCATACCTACTTAATGGTATAGTTGTCATAGGTTGGCATGCATCTTCTTCACCCTCGGATGTGCCGTATATGGTGCTTTGTGAGCCTCTGATAACACTACAGTATGTAGGTCACCTGCGTAGGGTACATAGATGAAATGTTGATGATGAAGTAACCCATCTACCTCTAGTGAATACCCAACAAACTTTCCCACAAGGGCCCTCTATGAACTGATCTCCTGCTGCACCTCAAGAAACCACTCATCCTCTAGTAGATGCTGAATAATGCGACCTCTCAAGTCCACACTCAGAGTCAAGGTTAAGAGCTTGTGGTGCCTCTGACTCAATACATCAGCAACCACATTCTCCTTCCCTTTGATGTAGTGGACATCAAAGTCATACTCACAAAGGAACTCCATCCAATGCCACTGACAGGTGTTCAGATTCAGCTGCGTAAAGATATACTGAAGACTGTGGTGATCTGAATGGAGCTCAAAGCAATGACCCAATAAGAAATGTCTCCAACAAACTAGAGCATGAACCACTGCTGCTAACTCCAAGTCATGCATGGGGTAGTTCAGCTCATGGGTCTTGAGCTTTCACGACTCATACACAATCGCTCTACCGCCCTGCATAAGTATGGCTCCCAATCCCTCGAGTGATGCTTCCATGCAAACCATAAAATCTATTGTAGGATCAGGAACCACTAAAATGGGAGTGCTAGTAAGACACTCCTTGAGGACCTTGAAGGCCCTCTCACACTACTCAGTCCATAGAAAACTCTTCCCTTTCCACTGAAGGGAAGTGATGGGGTGCGCTATCTGAGAAAAACCCTCAACAAAGCGACAGTAATAACCAGCTAACCCCATAAAACTCCTAACCTCTGTCACGCTAGTGGGTGCTGGCCAATCCTTGATAGCCCTAATCTTTGATGGATCTACTGAGATTCTATCGCCAGATAGGATATGCCCTAGATACTAAACCTCTATCCTAAAAAATGCACAATTCGCCAAGTTCCCGTAAAGATTCTACTCCTTCAAATATTGTAGAACCTAATGAAGGTGCTCCTCATGCTCCTCCTTGGTCTGTGAATAGATCAAAACGTCATCGAGAAAAATGATCACGAATTGACCCAAATAGGTATGGAACACCCTGTTCATGAGACTCATGAATACTGCAGGGGCGTTCGTCAAGCCAAAGGGGACCACGGTGAACTCATAGTGGCCATATCGAGTCCAAAAGGCAGTCTTATGGATGTCTGACTCTGTGATACATAGCTGATGATACCCAGACATCAGGTCTATCTTAGAGAACACCCTGGCTCCTTGCATCTGATCAAAAAGATCGTCAATCCTGGGCAAAGGATAACAGTTTTTTGTCGTCACCTTATTCAACTATCTGTAGTCCATGCACAATCGAAGAGACCCATCCTTCTTCTTTACGAATATGACAGGAGCGCCCCAAGGTGAAATGCTCAGTCGGATGTGCCCCTTCTCAAGCAAGTCCTCCAACTATAACTTGAGCTCTGTGAGCTCGGGTGTGGTCATCTTGTAGGGTGCACGAGACACTGGCTTGGCACCCGGCACTAAGTCTATGTAAAAGTCTAGCTCACGACGAGGTGGCATCCCCAGTAGCTCTTCTAGAAACACGTCGGCAAACTCTCTAAGGATGGGATGATTATCCAAAGATGCCTTAGGCTCATCATTTGATCTGTCGCTCACTATGATGGTGAACATCTGGCATCCCTTCCGCATGTAGCGCTTAAACTGCTAAGCGGATATCATACGCACTGTTGTGGGCTTCTGAATGCCCACTATCTCAACTGAAGTACCGTGATCATCTAAACAACTGATCACCTTTCGGTGATAATCTAGCTTGGCTCGATGAGCTGCAAGCCAATCCATACCCAACACCACATCATAGGATCCTAATGTCATAACTCTAAGGTCACATACTATGGTAAAGGGTCCCAAAGAAATCTCACAGTCATGGACTAAGGCATCTACTGTCATCTTGGCCCCTGAGGCCAACTCAACCACCCACCTATCACCCTGCCTAGAGGCCACCAGCCTACAATGCTCCACTCACGATGGAGATATGAAAGAGTCAGTAGCACCAGAATCAAAGAGAATAGAAATGGGGTTACCCCTAATCATACCTAACGTCTCAATCACTGACTCCTGAAAATTAGCCTGCGGTTATCAACTGCTGTGAACATACGGTGGGATCTACCCACATCACCAACAGTCTGCTTGGATCCTCCTACACAAGGCTGTCCTCCTGCTGTGAAACCCTATGGACACTCCCTACCTAGGTGTCCAGCTCCACCACAAACATAACAAGGGCCCCTAGCCTGTACCTGTCTAGTCTAAGTCCTACTCGACTGTTGCTATCGTGATCTACCAGTAGACCCCTGTGAGCCCCTATAAGACTGCTGTGACCACACGGGTCCCGCAAGTGGTCCCTATTGCCTCTGATCTCTATGCGGGCCGTGTTGTTGTCAACCTCTATTATGGCCCTCATGTGCCCTCTGCTGTGTCCTAGCTCTCTGTTGCTACTGTGGGGGCCTAAGAGGTAAGGGAATGGAACTAAATCCTCCCCTATGAGGTGGTTGTGATGGTTTGTGGAAACTCTGTTGATGCTATTGCTGTCAACGATCCTGAAACTGAGGGCATGAGCTCTGTCCTCGTCCCTGAATCTCCTCAGCAACATATGCCTTCTAGGCAGCATCACTCAAAGTCTGGGGGTCTGCCATGCGAATAGGCCTTGCCATATTGTGGTTCAGTCCTCTAATAAACTTATGAACCAGGAGTTTCTCATCATGGAGATACTCCGCATATCGAGATAGCTCGGTCAATCTACCCTCATACTGTGCCACTGTAAGTCCTCTTTGCTGGAGGTCATGGAACTCGTCTATGTGACACTGCCTGTAATGATCTGATAAATACCATGCATTGAAGCACTCAATAAAGGTCTCCCATGAGAGAGTGTCTAATGAAAGGTGACGCTTGCACTCCTCAGTGCGCCACCAGGTAGCTGCTGCATCTCACAACAGGTGTACTATGACACGGGCCTTTGTGTTGCCCTCATAAGGATGCAACGTGAAGCATCTATCTAAGCTAATGAGCTAAGCCTCTGCCTCAGCTCCCTCTATGGTCCTGATGAATGTAGGAGGGTTCAGCCTCAATAAGTCCCTAATGGGGTCTCCTATGTCTCTGTGCTCCTGATAGGGTCATCTGTATAATAATTATAAGGTCTATGAACAATGTGCTCTACTTGTATTGCCTCATCATGCCTAGCTTGATGTGAAGGGCTCCTGCTACGGGCCCTGTCGGCCAAACCAACCTCCTCTACCATCGTCTCTAGCACCTCAACATAAGGCTCCACACGTGGTACCCCTCACGGCTCAACGCGGGGCTCCACATGTGGCTCGACACAGGACTCAGCTCATGGCTCCACGTGTGTCTCCTCTCGCAGATCGTTGCGGGGCTCGACACATGGCTCTACGTGCAACTTAGCTACAACCGGTGGAAACCTATTTAAACTACCTGTAAAGCTTGTAATATCTGTGACCCAATATCCAGTAGGGTTGGTGATGCATGTGGTACCTGTAGGACTGGCTGATCTTATCCTTCAGCTGAAGAGTCAGTGTGCACCTCAGGGGGTGGAGTGTGATGAGACTACGCTCACTGAACTCGTCAGGGAGGCATCTTACAAAAATGAGGTAACCACAAATTAATCAAAGTTATAGAAATAATAATGTACCTAAAACAAGCTCAGTGTTTAAACTTAGGCTCTGATACCAAATGTCATGCCCGCATTTCCGATGCGGTCATGACACACAACTCACGTGTCATGTCTACATTTGCCATGTGGTCATTACAAGAATTTTGAAAAACTTTTCTACCTATCCCTAGGAACCCCCTCGCACATGTTTGCATGCTCGGTGGCAATACGCATAAGGCGTAAACTTGTCAATATAACCACAATGATGAAAGTTGTCTAGGGGGTATGCGACAGGGAGTGTGTCACTTTTAGGGTTAGATTGATTTAAATCTGAACCCCTAGTATCTTAGGTGTGAAGATGAATCCACCAGCTTCGAAACCTATATCTAACTCCAGTCAAAATAAAATTGAAAAAGGATTAAGAAAATGATGGAATGGATGGTCACATAATTCAAGTGGAATGATGGATTAAAAGCTAATAAAATAACACAAAAATCAAACCCTAGAAATCTGAGAAAAATTTGATAGCATAACGCGTTTTTGATAAACGCAAAATAATTTTTAAAATAAAACATCAAGAAGGGATTAAATAAAATCTAAGAATAAAAATTAAATTAAAACTTAAGAACAAATTTCAGAGCAATTTAAAATAAAATAATGAAATAAAATTTAATGACAAGACGTTAGATAAATCCAAAAGAAAAGTTGAGTCCATTATTAAATATAATTTCGGCAATATATTTAATAACTAACTTGAATATTTAATAAAAAAGGGGGAAGAGTTTAAATAACTCATCTCGTAAAATAAAATAAAAAATAGATAATTAATTAAAACGATAAAAAAAATCCCGCTAAGGTAAAATAGAAATAAAACTCCCAACTAAGATGAATTTTAAAACAAGAAGAATATTCCTCCCAATTTGAATAAAAATTAATTTCTCAAAATAAATTGAAATCACAAGGTAATAAAAAGTAAAAATACAAATCCCCATATAAAATAAAACCAAAAATTAAAAGGGACACAAGAAGGAAATTAGAGCAATTAAAAATAGAGGATAGAAAAAAATGAAAATAAACCTAATATCTTCACATACTCCTCTCACTTAAAAAAAATGGTTTCTAATTTGGAAATGCCCTAATTCCATTTTATTATTCCTCTTAGTTTTGCTGCCCTAATTACATCATCTCATTTCTCCCTTATTTTATTTTGTTTTGTTCTTGTTCATGTTTTCAGGTAGGGTTTGGAAGGGATCCATGGAGGCCATGGATGGAGACTGCCTTCCACAGAGGTATGCACAATGGATCTGTTTAAAGATTTATGTCTCTCCCCTTTTTTTTTTTGTGACAGAAGCAAATGATATATATATATCATAAAATAAAATACTGAAACTGAGAATAACACATATCTTGCAGAGTTGTGTTTGAAAAGGGCTACTACCATTGAGTTACACAGCAGAGAAGCGGAGTAAACGGCCATGGGCGGAGGGATGGTGGAGAGTGTGAAGGAAGTGCTTCCGTAGAGGAGGGACGTAGCGAACCGGTTTAAGGATTATTGGTGGGCAGCCGAAGGCGGCACCGGTGTTGATTACAGGGAAGAACGGGGGAGCCGCCGCTGCAGGGATTTGTGGGGGTTACGGGGGTATGGGTGGAGGCACCGCCTCCCCCCACACCTATTTCTAGCAATTAACAATGAACTGTGGGCACCGCGGCCCATAGTCAACATTTTTTTTTGTTGTTTAAAAATAAATCTCAACCCCTGCGTTAGGGTTATTCGGCCTGAGATGTCTAATGATAGTTATTTTCTTTTGTTATTTGTAAATTTTAGTTTAAATAAATATACATTATATATATATATAGATATATATATATATATATATATGTATATATATATATATATGTATATATATATATATATATGTATATATATATATATATGTATATATATATTCTGAAGGGACACAGTTTATTTAAAATATCATAGAATAAAAACCTCTTCTCCCTAATATTGTATTTATATATGCATATATACAATCATTATATATATACAAGTGTATGTGCATATTATAATCTATACAACAATATGTAAAGTATAAATTTTCTTTTAATTTAGTTTCTTCTACATTTTTTTGTATATTTGCACAGTGATAAGAAAATAAACTGAACATCATTAGACTTTTAAGGAATAAAACAACCCAGCATATTTACATATTTATAAATATATATATATATGTATATATATATATGTATATATATATACATACATATATATACATACATATATATATATGTGTATATATATATATATATATATATATATATATATATATATGTCCGTTGCAACTATTTTTTTTTCAAAACATTGATAACCATGCAGAATACTAACATTCTCATATACTCCAATCTTTTTTTTAAATACTAGCATTTCTTTTCTGCATCAAAATGAATAGATATCTGAGTATTAACCCTTTTTTTTTAAACATACAATAACAAAAATATATACTTTCCCTTTTTTTTTCTTTGTTGAAACAGTAAAAATACACAGAATGCATTATTTTTCTTTTGAAACAGCAATAAGGTAGAAAATACATTTTAATTTTCTTTCCAACAACAACTAATACAATGGAACTTTCAAACACAAACAGATAACAAAACTCAAATTTTCTCTTTCTTTTTTAAAATACATTCCATATAACAACACTCATATATATGTTTTTGAAGGCAAAATCATGGCAGCAACAAAAGTATTTTCACATGCATTTCACAACCTATAAACTCCCTCTTAGAGAATAAACAAAATTTTAATAAAATAACAAGAATACTTCTCTTACAACATTTAAACAACCATCCCCGTGGCAAAATATCTTGACAATTTTTTACAAAAATAAAATACAATAAGGCCACAATGGCCATGGCTTCCATAGCCAAATAAATACTCCTAAAGCCAAAGAAAAGGAGCTTCTCATCCACTCCATTACTTCAATGTTACAACTGCAATAAAACACAACAACAAGAACAACCCAGCCACTTCGAAATGCCCCCCTCCCTACCATAGAGCTGCAAGTGGGTCACCCTTGAGATAGCGAGGTAGGGATTCACACAGGTGCAATAATTTCACAAAAAAAATCAAACACCACAACAACACGAAACCAACCCTAAGGATAAGCACATAACTCAACTCATGGAAGTGAGTTTGTTGAGGGTAGGGAATGGACCCCTCTACTTCAAAGGCCACCCAAATACTAAAACACCAATGTCATGGCCTCAAGCCAAAAATCTCCAAAACCACCACTCTCCACAAAATCACAAAATAACCTCCATGGCACTCTTGCCATTCAAAAAAACTCCTCAACCAGTAAAAGCCCTCAAGACATAAATAACACAATGTGGGAGTGACCTCAAGGAGGTTCCTTTCCCCTACCCAAACAAGTTGAGCCTTACCTCCAAATGGAGGTGCTCTTACCATACTCCCATCCCACACAAAAACAATGAAAAACAACAACCAACCAAGCTACAATACATCACAATAAATAAGCAAGGGTGGAGAAAAACATAGTTTCATGAGGCATACCTTCAAAACCCTATAATGGAAGCACGTTTGGTGATGAGCTCCAAACTTTCCCAAACCTTCCAATCTTCAAGAATCCCTCTAACTTTCCCAAATTCCTCCAAAATAGAAAGAAAAACAAAAAATGTCAGAACCCCACACTCCTCAACAAGAGATAAAATAGGCCATCAATTTTGACCTTGAGGAATGAGAAGGTGACACTTGTCACCTTCTCCTTCCTCCTCTGATGCCACTTGCAAGGGAGAGGAAGTGTAAGGGTGACAAGTGTCACCCTCCAATTCAATCTCAACCCTCACCTTATCCACTTGTGCCCTCACACATGTGTGAGAGGACAAGTGGTGAGGTGGCATTCCCACTCAAACCTCCAAGAGGCATCCTCTTATTCTCTCAAGGAGCCATCTCCCTCCAAGATGCTCTCACATGTGTGTGAGAGCCTTGGAGGACTACCCCACACACTCTGGAGTCTTGGAGACCTCCCAAGTTCTCCTTGGGAAATAATTCCCAAACTTTGGGAAGGGAGATGAGTCTTTCCCAAAGCATGACTCATCTCCCACCTTCCCTAATTTCAAATTTTGTCACCTTGACTAAACCATAGTTTAGAGTGACCAAAAGTGAGTTAATCCAAGGGTTAGGTAGTCCAAGTTGACCCTAGACCCATGGGTAACCACCTAATGTAACTTTTGGGACACTAAGGTTCACAAAGATGGTCATAAATCTATTTTAAATGACCTAAAAAATAAAACAATTACCAAGTGGTGTAAGTCAAATAAAAATTATACAACACTTAACATAAATAAAATAAACAAAGGGGTACTAAGCCAAAATGAATAAAAATTAAATCAAGCACTTAAATCATCATTTAATTTCAAACGTGATCCTCATCCCTCTTGGGAATGGATCGATTTTATAGGGGATAACATTGGTGTGAATTTTACCTCCAATTTCCCGTGGCTAGGGAATGTAAAACCTGCACATCTCGATCAAGTGTCAATCATATCATGAATAATCATAGCCAAAGCAACTAGAATTAAATTCAAGCCATCGAATACAACAATAATCAACTTTAACATAAATCCAAATTAAACTACATTTTTCTATCACATGTCAATTTAATCATCATCACATAAATAACTAGAATCACATCACAAAACATCATCACTATATCTCGTATGTCGAATCACAAAATAGCATCAAATATGATCAAATCAAATCACATATGTCTAATCAATGTCCTATCAAAATCAGGAGATAAAATCAAGTCTGCATAATGAAACCATAGTCACTAAAAGTCTGATAATGTCATCAACTGAAATGCATAATGATAAAAAATAAGGGAGGTAAAATAATCGGCCTCACAGTAATCATAGCAAATAGATTTGACATTTATTTCACATGTCATTATGAATGACAATGGTTTCTTCCTTCTGTATAATGTTAGATGATATATATGACATAAGATAGTTTGCCTGCTCTATTTGTCATTTTCTTGATGTATTGTAGATAGTCATATTCCATTGATCACTTCTGTCATTGTTGATGCCTTGATCACTGAAATGACCCACTGTTGTAATGCACATATTTGACATGGTTACTTTATCTAGAGCCTAACATGTGATGTTGGTTCAGCTCATATCTTTTCTATCATATTCTGATTGCTTCATTATGTATTGTAACCTCTACAGTCCTGAATGGAAAAAGAAAAGCTGAAACACATGTTATTTTGTCTACAACTCTTATAGCTCTTCACTTTCTTTTGGATGGTCAAATATCATGATGCTACATGTTGACTGTCAGTTAGTTATTCCTTTTCATATAGTATGACTTTTCTTTATCGGCTGTCCACATAGAAACTTATGATATTATGTAGACGCTTATGGAGACTTGCACATTCTACCATTGTAGCATACATTTATTTCATCATGGCATAGAAGCATAAACATATCTTGATATGATCACAAGATGAAAAATATATAACCTATCATGGTATTTTCTTATGGATCCATTTGGCATTTATCACTTGATTATAACATCTTCCTGAATAAACATGAGAGATCAACTGCTTCATATTCTTGGCTGTTCAATTTGAATTTTTTTTGTAGCACTACTTGCCAGAACTTGTCTTGATCTCTCCATGATACAAGATCATCTTGTGCTTACAAAATGATAGCTCTTATTATGAATGTACTTTGTTTCAACATGAAAGAAAAATGACAGCATATGTTGTTCCATGGTAGCTGTCCACTTGCACTTTCAATTTATTCAAATTATGCATAAAATGATATTTGTTTTTGATATTTCTTTATGACCAAACAGTTATGCACTGTTGTATGATATGTCCATTGGTAACTTCTGACATTAGATTGATGAAATGTACTTCATGTTCTTAATTTCTGATGTACACTATGAAAAATATAAAAGTGAAATACCTGTGAATGTCATTTTCCAAATGTCAGTTCAAGTAATGATGACAGCTACCATGTGCATTAAATGTTATCTTTAGAATAGTCTAGCTCATGTTGATAATTTCATGTCATTTCTTGATCTTCAATCATGAATATGTTCTAAACTAGACACCAGTGCATGTGACTGCTCTTGATATTCCTTCAGTTTATTATGTAATTAAAGCAATGTGAATAATGATTCCTTCCTTTTCCATTCATCCCTTTTGAGATTAAGGAGAAGTAGCATGCTGGACTCAACCCTTGTGGGAGCCCACTTGACACCACATGCTGAATGTCCTCAAATAGCTACCTAACTTATCCTATACCTACACATGAAACAAACAGATTAGAATAAAACACCAAAATTCCATGATTGTTTCTTTCTCAGTTCTTTCTGCATATGAATGATGTTCATTGATCAATGCAGTATAGACAAAGTGTTATGCCTCTTCTAATAGGATATAGGGATTTCATAACCGGAGCTCTAACAGGACCCTTCCACATTTTTACAGGTTCATACCGAAGACCAGGAGCAGGACATAAGACAACATCGAAGAATGAAGACCTCCAAGGCAATGATGGCTATGACCTTCCCTTTTCTCATCATTAGATGCATAATATTTTCTTTATATCTGCATATGTCCATCTATTCCTATGGCTTGTGTGGTACATTTGATATGTCATTATTTCTTTCAATGCAATGCTTATTCTTTTATGTATTTCAATTTGTAAATGAATAATCACTGTGGTGAATGAAATACTTATCTCTCTTGAATGTTCTACAATGCAATGGATGATCTAAAATCTTTCCTTCTTTTGACAACTGAACTATAATTAATACTGAAATACAATCAACTATGCAAATAATTCATAACAAAATAATGTTAACCTTCACCCATAAAATGAATTTGTTGGACTAGCTCAGTCAATTTTGAGTTGTGGTAAAAAAATGGCGACGTTTTGGTGACTTTTGCTATATGCGTGCCTACTAAGCATTGGATCAGTTGCCTTGAACATCCATTAGGCATTGAGTCATACTATATCCTTCTCAAACTTAGAAAACACTACAATTTAGCTCTCCAATAGTCCAAACAGCAACAGAAAACTGAAAACAAGCTAATAGGACCTAACAGCCAAAACACCTATGCAGTAGCACTTAGGAAAACAAAACTAACTGAAAGTAAATGTGCACTGAGCACTTATTGACTAAAAACACTAACCTAACCCTACTCTAACTAACCAAAGTGGCTAATCAAACAAAACCATTCACTAATTGGGTGAAATAGCTACCTTTCCGAACAACCTGAGGATGCTTCTCATACTTACAAATTGGCAAGGAGAAAAACACAAGAACAAACCTTATAAACTATTGTATTGTAAACTACAGAATACAATCAAAGGTTTGAAAATATTGATTCAGTTTTGATATACCTTTGATTGGCCATGAATGGGCAAGTTGAATCTATTATTCCTTGACTACAATCTCATTCTTGGGGGCACTAAAAATACTTTGAAAGTTGATGGTCACTTTATTGGCCAAATCTCTAATGGGGCATCCTCTTGAAGGTTTTGGGCTGGAAAGAGTCTTTAGGCCAATGGAGGGAGGAATGATGGATATCTTTGAATGCACTAACTCAACTGCAAAGTAGTGAGAACTTATTTTGATATAGCATGATGTTATGCATAGAGGTATAAGGAACCAAGGTGACAATGTATCCCATCCATAGGATTGACTCAAAAAATAAAATAGACAAGGGGTTGGTTCACCACTAGCTAGGACAAGTGACTAAAACTGCACATACCGTGATGACACAACTAGAAAATAGAAGAATACCCTAACACCTGACAAGACATTTGACATCCTTGATGTTGTAGTTACTAGGGTAACCCTAAAGACACAATACTCAAAAACCAAAATGATCATGCCCCTATTACAAACCACCAAAAGCACACCAATTTATGAAGGATCTTGGTGACCTTGGGGGTAGAACAGGAGAATCTAGAAAAGTAATTTTGATAAGATACGAAGGTGAAAAATAAGAAATCATAACATAATCATGATCAAACCTTTTGTCAATGAATGGATGGATGATCCCTGATGTGGGGAATGATATATCCTGTGAAAGCTGATGGATGAGATAGATAAAGTCCAAGAGGGTGTGATAAATGTGTGTAGGCAGGTTTGCTTGAGGATATTCTTAGTTGAGTGGTTGTGTAAAGTGAGGTGTATCTTTGGATATGTGTTGTTTTGTCTGAATATGCTCAGGTAGGGAATAGTTTAGGTGTGTGAGGATGGTGGACAATGGGGAGGATGAGATGGGTTGACTTTATAGAGGAAATAAACATTTCTCTTGAGGTGGGAATAGAGTGCAACCTACAATCATGTATTAGTAAAATCACTAGTCGAGACAAGTGAGGGCTGGGTACAATTGGGAAATTTGGAAAGGAACATGCTAGAGATGGAATGATGGTGTAATGTAGTCATATATTTTGAAAACCACTAGGGTGGGAACAATAAGGAAATTAATAGGTTGAGGAAGCGGATAGATGTGGGGATAGAAAGGTGGAAAACAACATGTGAAAAACTACTAACAAGTATATGTGGTGGTTGTTATGGTACCACATGAAAAGAAATGGGTTGTTCCTAATGACAGACACAGATCAAAGGAAAACTAAACATGTGGCATGGAAGATGGGTGATGGATAGGATCATGATAGTGAAAGCATGATGATAATCATATGAGTTGTTGCTGTAGGAGTGATGGTGATAACTAGGAAAGTTGGAAAGGAACATGTAAGACATCCTAATCTAGGAAGTTTGGGGTGTGTATACTGCGAGAGATTTGTGTTGTCAGAAACCAAATTATGCAATTGTAGGAATGCAAGAATAGAGGAACACCATATGTTTGTTTTTGTTATTATAATAACCTCCCTTTGTACCTTTATGGTAATTTTTTTGGAAATTGAACTATGAGATGTCTTTTCTCTTGCACTCTATATTAATATAT
Organism: Cunninghamia lanceolata; assembly: GCA_027924645.1. NCBI lineage: Eukaryota > Viridiplantae > Streptophyta > Pinopsida > Cupressales > Cupressaceae > Cunninghamia > Cunninghamia lanceolata. The sequence goes on from BSBN01000229.1 coordinate 2,616,713, forward strand.
GGATTCTATAGGTTGATCTACTTAGTACTTGTATGGCTTGGTATTTGCATAGTGTATTCAATCTTAGGAACAAAGGTCTATGAATATAGTCAGCTAGTTTCCCTGAACTATTATTATGTGATGACCTAGTTACAAATCAACTTGTGTTAAGAAAACTTTGTCCATTTGAGGTTGTACCCATATTTGGCTCAAAAAAGAGAGACTAGATTCTTGTTATGAATCTAGTATAAACTTATTATTGTACCCACATGAACAATTGTTTTTAAGTCAACCTAATCAGCTTGAACATCTAGTAGATTAATTATGGAGCCTTTGATTGCGTTACATAGGCAAGGCCATTTTATATGAGCCCTTGAAGCCTAGATCTAGCCCTTAGATCCTATCTCTTTTCTATTTTATGCATTAGATGTTTAACAAGGTTATTTTATTTGAAAGAGTAATTCTTTTATCTAGTTTTGTCAAAATCTTGAATTTACAAGGGTACATGTTACAAAAGAAAAAAAAGTAAATTGGAGATGGAAGCAAGGTACAATGAAGGACCTAAGGTATTATTGTTGATAACTGAGAGCGGGGGGGTGAATCCGTTATCTTAATTGTTTCAGCTTTTTGAACTTCCTTAACAGTTAATGGAATATTAAATCAAATGAATAAACATAACCATGAAATGGAAATAACACCAATGCACATGACACAATGATTTTGACGTGGAAAACTCGGTTAAGGGAAAAACCACGGGGTGATTAACCCAAGATATTATTCTCTATTAGAAGAATAGAAGATACAAAATGGTACTTGCCAATTAGGGCTCACTACCTGAGCACACTGCTCACAAGAGGCTCACTGCCTACAAGAGACTCACTGTCTACAAGAAAAGAAGGTAACTCAATGTTTGAACTGATGAGAAGCATCCACACATGCTGAGGTTTAGTTCTGGTTAAGCTCAATAAACTGATCTGCTACACTTCATTCTTACTCTCTTTTGATGTTGTTGTACTATCACATTCCGGACTTGTCTTACTGTCTTCACTCTACTTTTCTTCTTTTCTTCGCACCACGCAATACACCACATGCACCCTTCACATCTAAATCCATCTTGTATATATATCTGCATAAGTGATTTCATCACCTTTCTAGTTGACATCCGAAATAGTCAATATTTTCCCAAGCTTTGATCTGTCAGCTGGATCCTTGCTTACCAAGTGACGCGGATCTAGGAGATGCTTGTAGAAGTCATCAATCATGTCGGCCAATCATGAATGATATGTTACAAGTATGGGCCTTGCTGGTATTGTCATTGATGTCAACATACTTCTGTTGCATTAATGATAAGAATTGGATGAGTTATATGTTGAGGATACTGAGAAAATTAGTCTCAATCAGGAACAGTGAAGAACAGTGATGACAGCAAGGTAAAAGCTCAAGACAGGTTAAGGATCAGAGGATGCAGATTAAAGGGTTTGTAGATATGAGTCTCAAGATGTTCTAGTAGAGATTTCAGAGGTCCGCATGAAGATATGAAGAACTTGTGATCGTTCAAGTAGAACTGGTTCCGGTAGATGTTCAAAGGTGATAGAGTGTTACAGAAAGGTTCAGTGAGATCTGAAAGTGAATTGTCCTGTTCTGTGAATTTGAAGGAGTGTTTTGGAAGTCCTTATGATGTGTCAACTTTATTGGTTCATGGTTTGAAGGTCCGCAAGCATCTATTCCTTTGTGACAGTAATGACAGACTGTGTTCTTGAGGTTCCAGATGAAGGAGAGAAGGATTTTGGTAAGTAGAGGAAGTGCAGATGTTCTTGGTGATTCAGGCAAGCTTGTGGAGGTCCTTGGACCATGTTTAGTTTGTGTTGGTAGTCTGCATTAGAGTTGGGGCCTGAAAATGAAGAATAACTTCCGGATAATAGTGTTCTTTATGTGACTGGCCGACCGGATGAGTTACTCATCTTACGGATGTTCTTGTGGATGTTTGCCGACTTAGATGTTTGTTCCTAAGTTGATGTCATGTATAAATAAGGGATTGCAAATTCATTTTAGTGCATGACTTGTGGAGATGAGTGTGTGGTAGCGAGGAGAAGAGCGAAAGGCAGAGCAGAAGGTTTGGACTTAAATGGAACTGACTCAAGCATGGTTAAGATGCTATTTACCAGTTCAAGTATGTGATACTTATTCTTTTGTCAATAGTGTGTCTCTTGTAGGCAGTGAGCCTCTTGTGAGAAGTGTGCTCAGGTAGTGAGCCCTAATTGGCATGTGCCATTTTGTTGTTTCTATTCTTCTAACAGAGAATACAATCTTGGGTTAGTTACCCCGTGGTTTTTCCCTTAATCAAGTTTTCTACACTAAAATCTTGGTGTCTCATGTGTTGATGTGTTTCTACTCTTGATTAAATGCATTAAGTTTCATGTTTGATTTATCATTATATTGCTAAGAGAATACAAGTGTTGAAAAGGAAGAAAAGTTTTGGACAACTGATTCACTGCCCCCCCTCTCAGTTGTCTACCCTAAATCTAACCATTGGTATCAGAGCTAAGATCCTCTGAAAGGAGCTTAACCACTTGAGGAGATCTAGGATGTCATCTTACAAGAAGGATAGTCCGAAGTTTGATGGAACCAACTTTGCTCTTTGGAAAGGTCACATGAAATGTCATTTACAGTGTATGGGAATGGCGTACTGGTCCATGGTTACAAAACTGTATGTACCTCCACAGGGTGGTCCGACAACCCTAAATAAAATCACAGATGCTGAAAACAATCTGCGGACCATAGAAGCTCTTCTAAGTGCATTATGTCACTCACAGCTCTCAAATGTTATTGAACTTCCAACTTCTTTTGAGATTTGGAAAAAACTGGAACTTTTGCATGAAGGAGACTAGTATGTTAAATGTGCAAGGTTACAAAGTCTAAAAGGGAAATTTGAAAGATTGAAGATAAGAGATGATGAAAATATTATCACCTTTATGCCAAGAGTAAATGAGCTAGTTTGTGGAATTAGAAATGCAGGTGGAATCTTGAGTGAAGATGAGATTGTTGGCAAAATTCTCAGATCCCTTCCTGATTCCTATAAAATCAAGGCTGCTGTAATTGAAGAATTTAGAGCTCACACAACTATCACAAGAGATCAGTTGGTTGGTAAATTAGCTACTTTTGAGATGGCCGAGTTTGGAGATGATCCCCCAAAGACTGAATTTGCATTCAAAGCCAGTGCCTCTGTAAAAGGAAAACAAAGGTTTGATCCAAGAGAAAACTCTTCAAGGAGATCATCATGGTATGAAAATGCGAAAAAAGACTTGGAAGAAGAAGAAGCTAAAACTTCTCATCTTGAAGCTCTTATTGCAAAAAGACTGCCAAGAGGATCTGGTAAGTATGAGGGGAAATTACCTTTTAAGTGTTTTAACTGCAATAAGATTGGTCATTTTGCATCAAGGTGTCCGGAAAGATTTTCTAGGCCAAACACTAATAGACCAAGATTCCAGAAGAATTGTTACTATGCTCATGAAGAAGATGATGAAGGAGTAACAGATGATGAATCAGAGAAAGGTGACAAATCCAGAAGTGAGTGGGTGTTCATTGCCATCAAGGAAGAAGATCCAATGCCCTCTGAATCTGTCAATCATAAAGTTGAAGAAAAAGCCTTGGCTACCCAAGTTGAAGAGAAGGATGATTGGGTCATTGATAGTGGTTGCTCTCACCATATGACAGGTGACAAAAACAAGTTCATAGATTTGGAAAGATATGAAGGAGGAGTGGTAAAGTTTGGTGATAACTCTACTGGTAGAATCAGAGGTAGAGGAACTATTTCTTTTGATGGAAAGAATAAAACTGGTAATGTATTATATGTTGAAGGATTGAAGCACAATCTTCTCAATGTTGGACAGTTAGTAGACAAAGGCTATGATCTCAGATTTAAGAATGGAAAGTGCAAAATCTTTGAAAGTTCTGGAACAGAGATTGTATCAGGTACCCAAACAAAAGGTAACATCTTTCACTTGGCTGGTACTGTAAAAGTTTTTTATTTGTTCAAGTTGATCAGAGTTGGTTATGGCATAGAAGAATGTGTCATGTGAATTTTGATAATATCATCAAAATAAGCAATACTCAGGATGTAAGAGATCTTCCAAATTTGGTAAAACCTACAAATAGTTTGTGCAAAGAATGTCAGTTGGGGAAACAAAGTAGAATCTCATTCAAAAGCAAGGAACAATCTTCTACCAAATTATTAGACTTGGTTCATACTGACTTATGTGGTCTGGCAAGAATCAGGAGTGTGCAAGGTGATAGATACTTCATGTTGTTAATTGATGACTATTCCCGAATGATGTGGATAACCTTTCTGAAAGAGAAATCAGAAGCTCTTGAGAAATTCAAAATATTCAAAGCTATGGTGGAAAATGAGACTGGGTTGAAATTGAAATGTCTAAGGCTGATAGAGGTGGAGAATTCACATCTGGTGAGTTTATAGATTTTTGTGAGAAACATAGAATAAAGAGACAGTTATCTGCTCCTAGGACTCCACAGCAGAATGGAGTAGTTGAAAGAAAGAACCGGACCATCCAGGAAGCATCAAGGACCATGATGATGGAAGCAAATGTTCCCCAGATCTATTGGAGGGAAGCTGTCAGCACTGCAGTCTATACTCTCAATCGAGTTCAAATTAGAAGCAACACTGGTAAGACTCCTTATGAACTTTGGTTTGGTATTACACCTACTGTAAGGTATTTAAGAGTATTTGGTAGCAGATGTCACATCAAGAGAGATGAAGATCTAGGCAAGTTTGATGCTAGAAATGATGAAGGAATATTTTTGGGTTATTCTACTCAAAGCAAAGCATACCAGTGTTAAAATAAGAGATTGAGAAAGATTATAGAAAGTACTAATGTGAAGGTTGATGAAGGAATTGAAAAACCTTCAAGGTTTTATGAGTATGAAAGATGATCAGAATAATGGTCTGATTCAAAGTGCTGAAGTCTCTTCTGAAAAACATATTGAAACTGATCCGGTAAGTCAGGAAGAAGAGATAAGTTTCAATGAGCCTGATCAAGAGTTAGAAGTGAAAGAAACTCCCAAAATTTTGAGGTATGTGAGACTGAACCATTCTGAAGACCAGATCATAGGTGACAGAAGCAAAGGTGTACAAACAAGAAGAAGAATTGCTCAAGATTCAGATGAGTATTGTCTGATTTCAAAGATTGAACCTAAGACAGTAAATGAAGCCTGCAATGATGAAAACTAGACTAAGGCAATGGAGGAAGAACTGACGCAAATTGAGAAGAATCACACTTGGGATCTTGTTCCTAGACCTAGAAACAAAAATGTGATTGGAACCAAATGGGTCTTCTGGAACAAACTGAATGAAGCTGGTGAAGTGATCAGAAATAAGGCCAGATTAGTTTGCAAAGGTTACTCTCAAATAGAAGGAGTTGATTTTGAAGAAAATTTTGCTCCGATGGCAAGAATTGAAGTAGTCAGATTATTTCTTGCATTTGTTGCCTTCAAAGATTTCAAAGTGTATCAGATGGATGTCAAGTCTTCCTTCCTGAATGGTGATTTGGAAGAAGAAGTGTACATTAAGCAACCAGATGGATTTCAATTGTCTGACAATGGTGATATGGTCTGTAAGTTGAAAAAGGCACTATATGGACTGAAGCAAGCCCCAAGAGCCTAGTATGAAAGACTGGATAAACATCTCTTGAAGATTGGTTTCAACATGAAAACATCTTAGGTGTGGAGGCGTTTGTTGATGATATCATTTTTGGAGGAAAAGATAGTTTGTGTAAAACTTTTGCAAATCAAATGAAAAGTGAGTTTGAGATGTCCATGCTTGGTGAAATGAATTTCTTCTTGGGTCTGCAAATCACTCAAACAAAGAAAGGTACCTTCATTTCTCAGACTAAATATGCAAAAGAATTGTTGAAGAAATATGGGATGGAAGACTCAAATCCAATGAACACTCCCATGGCAACCGGATGTAAATTAAGCAAAAATGATGACTCTCCTAGGGCTGACTAGACAAAGTACAGATCAATGATTGGAGGACTGTTGTATCTCACTCAAACTAGACCAGACATTATGCAGGCTGTTGGTCTTGTTGCAAGATTCCAGGCTGATCCCAGAGAATCTCATGTCATGGCAATCAAGAGGATTTTTAGATATCTAAAAGGGACAGTTGAGTATGGTCTGTGGTATCCTAGAGATCATGATTTTTCTCATCATGCATTTACTGATGCAGATTGGGTAGGAGATGTGGATGACCAGAAGAGCACCAGTGGTGGAGCATTCTTTTTGGGGAAGAGATTGGTTTCTTGGCTGAGCAAGAAACAAGAGGCAATATCTCTGTCTACAACTAAAGCAGAATATATTACAGTAGCAAGTGGTTGCACTCAAGTATTGTGGATGAAGCAGATGTTAAGAGATATAAAAGTGGAGTATGAGGAGCCTATAAAATTTTCTATGATAATTCAAGTGCAATTAACATATCTAAGAATCCGGTGTTGCATTTTAAGACTAAACATATATCCATCAAGTTTCACTTCCTGAGAGAACAAGTGAACAAGAATGAAGTCAGATTGGATTTTGTGCCTTCCAAGGATTAGATTGCAGACATCTTTACTAAACCTCTGCCTAAGGACTCTTTTGAGTATCTAAGGGAGAAGTTAGGGGTTATTGCCCCTTCGGTGATGAACTAAGATGCACTAAGGTGCATTAGTCTGGTGCATATCATAGTCACATCTTGTGGTCTGGATTGATGATGGGGAGCTGCTACCCAGGGGGAGCAGCAGATATGATTCTGAAGTGGTAAAATTGCAAGTATGTGCCCTTTACCATTGATGTCAAAGGGGGAGAGAAGACATGTGAAAAACAAGTTATTGCTGATCAAAGGGGGAGTAGTAATGGGAGAGAAGAAATGTGAATGGTGGTTGCTAATAGGGGGAGTTGTGATAGTAAGGAAAAGTTCTTGTCTCGATGGTCAAATCAATTTTTCACATCATATGTTGCCATCAATGACAAAGGGGGAGATTGTTGCAAGTATGGGCCTAACTGGTATTGTCATTGATGTCAACATACTTCTGTTGCATCAATGATAAGAATTGGATGAGTTATATGTTAAGGATACTGAGAAAATTAGTCTCAATCAGGTACAGTGAAGAACAGTGATGACAGCAAGGTAAAAGCTCAAGACAGGTTAATGATTAGAGGATGTAGATTAAAGGGTTTATAGATATGAGTCTTAAGATGTTCTAGTAGAGATTTTAGAGGTCCACATGAAGATATGAAGAAGTTGTGATTGTTCAAGTAGAACCGGTTCTGGTAGATGTTCACAGGTGACAGAGTGTTACAGAAAGGTCTGGTGAGATCTAGAAGTGAATTGTCCTGTTATGTGGATTTGAAGGAGTGTTTGGGAAGTCCTTATGATGTGTCAACTTGATTGGATCATGGTTTGGAGGTTTACAAGCATCTATTCCTTTATGACAGTAATGACAGACTATGTTCTTGAGGTTCCGGATGAAGAAGAGAAGGATTTCAGTAAGTAGAGGAAGTGCAGATGTTCTTGGTGATTCAGGCAAGCTTGTGGAGGTTCTTGGACCATGTTCAGTTCATGTTGGTGGTTCGCATTAGAGTTGGGACCCTGAAATGAAGAATAACTTCCAGATAATAGTGTTCTTTCTGTGACTGGCCGACCGGATGAGTTACTCATCTTGCGGATGTTTGCCGACTTAGATGTTTGTTCTTAAGTTGATGTCATGTATAAATAAGGGATTACGAAGTCATTTCAGTGCATGACTTGTGGAGATGAGTGTGTGGTAGGGGGAGAAGAGCGAAAGGCAGAGCAAAAGGTTTGGGCTTAAATGGAACTGACTCAAGCATGGTGAAGATGCTATTTACCAGTTCAAGTATGTGATACTTATTCTTTTGTAGACAATGTGTCTCTTGTAGGCAGTGAGCCTCTTGTGAGCAGTGTGCTCGGGTAATGAGCCTTAATTGGCATGTGCCATTTTGTTCTTTCTATTCTTCTAATAGAGAATACAATCTTGGGTTAGTCACCCCGTGGTTTTTCCCTTAACCGGGTTTTCCATGTTAAAATCTTGGTGTCTCATGTGTTGATGTATTTCTGCTCTTGATTAAATGCATTAAGTTTGATGTTTGATTTATTGTTATATTGCTAAGAGAATACAAGTGTTGAAAAGGAAGAAAGTTTTGGACAACTGATTCACCCCCCTTCTCAGTTGTTTGCCCTAAATATAACATGATACCTCAAGAAACTTAGTCATCAGCAATATCTCTTCCATATTTGGGTCTGACACTCTGCCGGTATAGTTCTTCCTTTGTCTACTCTGCCAAATAGGAACCCAACACTCAAGTGCTCATATCTCTTCACCCTTCCATCACCAAAGGCTAAATCCTTGGAATCTATCAGTCAAGGTACTCCTCTTGACTTCCCCAAATCTGCACTTCACTGAAATACTTCCTCTAAGAGATCTGGACTTAACTGTCAAGCCTTGCTGACTGCTCTGTTCTTGCTTACCGGATCATAACACTTCTTCAATTTGACTTCTGGTAGAGACTCATCATGTCTTGTGGATCTGTGGGATAACATTTCTTGCCATCAATGACAACATTCATGAATCCATATAGTGTCTCTTGCCAACAATCTCCCCCTTTGGCATTGATGGCAACACTTAGTGAAAAATGACTAAGTGTCACACTATACTCCCCCTTGGCTGATGCTCTATCTCTATGTACATTTTCTGGAGCTTCCCCTTAGCTGGATTCCTCATTTTTCAATGCTCATCACTCCCCATTTGACATCAATGGCAAAGGGTGGGGTCCGCACACCAAAATTTTCAAAAATTAATCTATACTTAGTCGCATAAGTATATCATCCGATTGTACTCTACATATACTTTAGTATATCTGCAAAAGTGTTTTTCAATTGTACAACTTCAGTTGCCCAACTCAGCTTCATCCTGTCCAAAATTGATATGTGACCACTCAACAAGAATGCAAAAGCTTCTGCCTTCTTTAGATATGTCAGATCATTTGTCTTGGCTATGGTTTGAGCATCACTTAGGGCCGCATGCATGGCCTCCAGCTTAGGAATGATTATTCTTCTAAGTTCATTTAACCTGCTGATTCTATTTTTCTTTTCTTTCTCTAGCTTCTTAATTTCATCCAAGACTGCAATAGTTTGACATTCTTGATTTACTATGGATGAGGTAAGTGGATCAAAATTTTGAGAAAGTTTTGTTAGTTTGATCTCATGTTCTTTCATTTTCTTCTCAATCTCCATTGTTGCTTTGGACCATGATAGACAAAATTTATATATTTCTCTACCATCTTTAAGAGCATTTTCTAAGCTCTTTATCCCTATATCCATATTTCTTCTATCATTTGATATTAGACTTAGTACTTCAGAGAATCTTTTATCTAAAAACTCTTTCTGAACCTCTTCCTCAGCTGATTTCTCTAAGGACTCAAAATGAGTGCTGACTAAACTAACAAGAGTCTTAAGATTACCTGATGAGGAAGCCGATGAATCCTTTAGAAAGGATGGCATGATCTTTTCAAGCACACCGGATGTAGCTTCTATAAGCTCACAGTCTTCCATGTGAGACTTCAAGAGTTTTTCTTTGGCCTTTGCTTGAGTGAAGGAAGCTAGCTTCATGGTCTGAATCGGAGAAAGGGAATCAAAATTGAATGGACCTTGAAGAAGTTCCGGTTCATCAAATTCTAACATTTTTTTGGTTAAGAAGTTCTTGACAGTTTTTGCAGTGTCTCTTGCTGGAGACAGAGTTTTCTTTTCTTTTGTAGTCTTAGAGCTGTCATCTTCTTTTCCTTTCACTTCTTTTTTTGTCTCCTCTATTCTTTCTTCTCCTTTGGATCCGGAGTCAGTAGGGGAAATCAGAGGAGTGATGTTTGTTTGTTCATGGGCCACCTCTTTCGAAGCAGAGGATTCCAAGGTCTTATCTTCACCGGTGTCCATTACTTCTTCTGTCATTGCCTCAGTAGATCCTTCTTCAACACCTATGGCTGAGGGATCAACACCTAAGTCCTCTATAACAAGAAGATTGAATCTTTTGAAGGCATTCAGGAGGATCTCTTTTGTTTTGTTTGCCACTTTATCAGTTTCTCCAAGCATGAGCTGATTCATTCTAGCTTTGCTCCAGGACTCATCCTTGCAATCTTTGAAGATCATATTCATTTGTTTCTAAGTGATTGAAGGATAGAGCTGAATAGTTATTTGCTCCTGAATTTCTAGATCTTTGGCTTGGGCATTCTTCTTCCTTATTTCAAGTTCCTTCTCTAAGCTTTTGGGGATCAGAGATATAATTTCAATGAATGCTTTGTTGTAGATGTTTAGATACTTGACTGTGGCATCTTGCAATATCTTCTAATCAGCTTCACCATAATCATCATAGAATTCAACCATTGGCTGAAGATTTCCATCCACAGTAACTGATTTGATGATGTCATCAATGCGAAGAGTGGGTTTTTCAACAAATTCCTCTGCCTTTTCTTCTTCACCTTGACCGGTAGAGGGTTTACTGGATGTTTTCTTCTTTTTCTTCATTTTCTTCTTCATCCTTTTGGTTAGCATAAGATGTTGTGCCTTTTGTCTTAGTTCTCTTCTCTCCTTTTCCAGATGATTTTGCTTTCAGTTTTGATGCCCTTGAGCTTTTAGCAGTGGCAGGTGTAGATTTCTTTGATGATCTGGTCTGGGTGGAAGATTCTACCGGAACACTTTCCTCTTCTACTTCTTTTTCTTTTTTTGTTCCTTTTATCTTTTCTCTGTGGGCATCAAGTGCCTCTTTTGAGATTCCATGCCTCTTGGCAACTTCTTCAACTTCCCTTCTTACTTTCCTCTTGATTTTAGGCTGTCAAAGTTCTACATGGATCTTTACACTCAATTCTTCAAAGGTTCTAAACCTTTCTACCTTGGGATCCTTTGGTTGACTCAACATGTGCTAAACATGCAGCTCCACGATGTGCTCTTTGCATCTCTTAGGGTAGCTAGTATTTGTATCTTTTGAGATTTTTGTTTTACTTCAGCTAATACCCCAGTTAGATATGCTATTTTGAGGATAACTACGTCTCTTAGCTACCTAATTTGGCCCTTTATCTATTATCTTTGATCTTGGAGTTGTTGCAGTTGGGTATGCATTTCTTCTCTTTATGCCCTTATGGCTCCGCCCATATCCTACAGAGGATTATATGTTGCAGTTGTTTGTGTTATTTGGGCTTCTATTCCATCCATCTAATCCTTTAAATTGCTTTTGTGGTACTTGCCCATTGTAAACAAAATTGGTATGTACATTAGCTTCGCCTATCACCTATTAGATGCTTTTGACCTCTATTTCCAATTTTGTATATGCAGTTACATATTTCTTTGATGCCCATGCCATTTTCTTATTATTCATTTTATTAGTAACCTAATTTTTTGCCTTGTCTTCCTAATATTTAATTTCTTCTTGTAGGATATAGACCAACTACTTTAGTTGTTGTCTTAAGGGTAATGTGGTATCCCTTTGTACATTAGGCAAATGGTTTTGAATGGCATCCACCACCTCTTGTAGATGTTTATTACTATCTATGTGTTGTTGTAATATCTCCTCCTTTGTGGTGGTCTGTAAGATATTGCCTAGCTGTATCTTTTGTAGCAGTGATATCCTAGATAAGTTCACTTGTGACCCTATTAGAGGAAGTTATAGTAGCTACGTTTGACCACCGGTTGGATTTATTTTTGTTGAGCCAAAAAGTCTTTAATATACTAGACAGGGGAGGTAGAGGAGCATGCATTTATGTTGTCAATCTACTATTGACTATCTTGTGTGCCTTGTGGAGCAGAGTTTGTTTGATCTTGTTGTGTATTATGCTCTTCAACTTGTGTATTTTGAGGGGAATTAGTTAGTTGTTCTTGTTTGTCTTCTTCCCTTAGTGTGTTGTATACCCTCTTAGTAACCTTCTCAGTTTCTTTCTGTATCCTCCTCCTATATTTATGAGTCATGCTCATCAATGTATCCACTCTCTACTTTGCTCTTAGTTTTATGGCTTGTAGCTAAGCTAAATTTTCTATGTTCTCTATAGAGATTGTTGGCTCCACCTCATTGATGACCTTTTGCCTTATTTCCTCATCTAGTTCCACTTATTTTTCCCTCTTCTTCCTTAGGGCATCAACTAATTCATCTGGAAACCCTTCCATCAAATCTTCTAATATCTTTTCATGTCTCCACATATGCTTTATCATAGCTTCTTGAATGATCACCTTGTTTTCCTGTGAGACCTCAGTGTATAGGTCTATAGTGTTCTTGAGCATCCCAAATTTTCTGTGTGCTCTATAGAGATTGTTGTCTCCACCTCATTGATGAACTTTTGCCTTATTTCCTCATCTAGTTCCACTTATTTTTCCCTCTTCTTTGTTAGGGCATTAGCTAATTCATCTAGAAACCCTTCCATCAGATCTTCTACTATCTTTTCATGTCTCCACATATGCTTTATCACAGCTTCTTGAATGATCTCCTTGTTCTCCTATGAGACCTCATTGTATAGGTCTATTGTGTTCTTGAGCATCCCAAAGTTTTCTATGGCATTAGTTAGCTCATTTAGATATAGCAAGTCCTCTTTCTCCTGTTCTTCTATTTTTATTATTTTTGAGTTATTTTTCCTCTACAACTGACTACCTTCTACTTCTTCTTCTTCTATTTCCTCTTTCATAATAGCTTGAACTATACTCCTTTTCACTCCTTGTTTCTTCTTTACTACTTTCTTCTTGTCTGCACTCAATTGTACAAACACATTTGATATTTCCTTTACATAAGGATCTTTCTTAGTTTTTTTGTGGTGTTGATACTATTTGGGATGAGGTAGCAAGCTCAGCCCTAGATTGGGTACTAGAAGTTACAAAATGCAATCTCCAAGACCTTCTTGTATGTGGTGTGCTTGTCATGCTGGCTTGCGGTAGTGGTGGGGAAGCAGGTGGAGCAAAGGAGCTAGGCTATGGTGGGATACCTATTAATGCAATGTTTAGTCACACTCATAGGAATCATAAGTTCACAAAGAAAATCCTTATTCCTCTTTAAAGACTTTAAATTCACTAAGAATTTAAGATCTCAAGTCTCTAGTTGTTAGGTCTTGACTACTTGTTGTCACTCAGGGTTTGTTGTGATTTGTTGTTTCAATTTGGGGACTTACGAGCTTCCAAGTTATTTCCACTTAGATCAAGTCATACTTCATTAATATCCTACATATTTAACGTAGCCTACACATATCCTTTTAATTTATGTCAAATTCTCAAATGAACAACCAGATTTTGAATATATTTCTACAAATTTGACATAACTTTGGTCAATTCTTCTGAAATTATAGTTAACTTTGATTACTTCTTCTGAAATAATTCTAACTTTGATTAATTCTTTTGAATGATCCCTATTTTAACTAATCTTCACACATGAACTCTGAATTCATGCCAAAATCTTCTTTAAAGCATGCAATTTATCAATATTTATGGTTATTTAGTTTAGATTTATCATTAATTGCAATTTCTCACTACAGTTCGTGAAATAAAATACTAAATAACTAGATTGATGAAAAGAGTTCTAAAGATTCTAAATTTGTTAGTGATCCATTAGTATATCTAGACACTTTAATCAAATGAAGCAAATCTAATTATACTTCACCAAGATTTCTATAGCTACGCATAATGGATGTTAATCTTCAAAGGAAATTGATAACAGTAAGTAAGCGGTTGAATACACTCCAAGGACACAGCATCCAACATTCCATACTAGAAATAAATGAAAGACTACTCAATATTTACAATTATATTGTAATTTGTATCTTTAGTTCCATTATCATGCTCAAGAGATATACAAATATTTCACTAACTTGAGAGAGAGCCACGAGGTAAGTGATAGAGTCACAAAGAAAAATGACTCAATTCTTAACAAGAATTCATTAATTCAATCTCCTTGTCTACGAGTGATTTGGATCCTTTTATAGGAAAAAAATCCAAAATCAATTACAATATCAATGGTCAAGATCTCATTTAATACATCCGCGATCAAAAAACAAGGCATGTGATTCCTAGTTGGCAATCTAGGATAGATGATAGCTGGAAATGGGATAATCCTTAGTATATTTAATGTTGCATCTTCCAGAGTACCCTGCTAGATCCACTTATGCACATCACCAAAAAGACAATAATTCACCGTCAGGATGTCTAGATATCTTGATTATGCAAAGAAAACTAAAACCAATGGATGCTTGGACTATTCTTTGTCTAAGGGCACATCATCTTCAATCATCATTCCTCTAGAATCCAACATTCTATATAAGTCATACGCTTTGATAGTTTTGTCTATCTCCATTTTATCAAATTGTTGTGCTTTAGTCCTATGTATTCTTGTATTTGGAGTTGGTCACCTAGGGCTATCCATTTATTTGACCTAGTGTCCAGATTCTCCTTGTATGTTCTCATCTTTGCAAATAGATCCATAACCTCATCCATGGTTTCTTTTGAAGATGTCTTACCAGCTCCTTCAAGGCTAGATCATATCTGGCTCTAAACACTCCCACAAATGCCTTCTCTTCATAGGTTTCTTTCTCATCCATCAACATCTCAAGCAACTCCTCTAATATTCTCATTTCATTGGTTAGGAGGTCATGGGCCTTGATGCTTATGTCCACTGCCTTGTGCTTGCATCCTTCAAAATATCTGCCTCAAATTTAAAGTCTTTTATCCATAAGGATATCTTAGGTATGGTCTGGAGGATCATTATGTTATGGCTCAACAATATTTTATCTCACAATTTGCAAATGACTTTCAATTTGTTAAGATCTTGATCGTTCTGATCAAGTCTGGTAGCACACTCCTTCAATCCATCTGCCTTACCCTTGATGAATGACAGAGTGTCCCAATTTGATAGTGAGGTCGATATGAAATCCTCCCCATCTTCACTAAACTTTTTGAGCCAACCTTGGAGTACCTATGCCTGATATTTCTTGGCATCCAAGTTGTTTACCTTTTCCTATGTCACCAACGTTAAATTAGCTAGAACTTCTCTGATCTGCATCATAGGAAAAACCAATCCTTTGAAAAATCCTTGGAGCTAAGCAATGCACCCCTTTAGCTCCCTCTTCTTTAGCTTATCCTTTTGGATTCTAGCTTCTATGGCCTCGATACTACTTAGGAGCTCTTCAAGTTCCTGCTCTGCATTGGCATGCCCTAAATGTATGGTGGTAACTTGATATTCATCTACAGTAATATCACCCTTTGCTTTCTCAATTGTAGGCACAACTACATGAGCTATCGTACATCCTATAGTATCCTTTTTTTATAATGGATACTACCCTTGCCTGATGTTTGGGATTTATTCCTTCTGTAGAAAACAATAGCTTAAAATCAAAAGGAATTAAATTGATGGGAGGATCAGTTACCTCTGACACCAACCATTCTAGGATGTTCAGTTTTGGTTCTTCCTACCTAGGTTGCTCAATCTGAGCATCTTTTACTACTAGCTCATTCTCCTTGTCAGGGCCTTCCCTTTGCAACATTTTCTCTTGAGGTTCTTCTTGCTGGGGTAACTCTACATAAGGGATTTCCTATTGAGGTGCCCATGTATCCACCTCCCTTTCTTCATGCTCAAGACCATCTACTTCCATGTCTTTCCTATCATCTCCTTTGTCTTGATGATCATGCTCTTCAACATGTTTAATATCTTCCTCATTAGATGGATCCTGAAGATACTCTCCTTGAATTTCCTAAGAAATAACATCTGTAACTTATTTATCAACTAGCTCTTTAAATTGTCCCACTTCCTCTGGTACCAAGACCTCTACAATGACCAGTTGGTCCTATGGCATTTATGTGACCCAGAACTTTCAAAATATGATATTCTTCCACCTCCGGACCTATTGTCACCTCAGGACATCTTATCACTTATGTCTCAATTTCCTCCTGCTGAGGCTCATCTTGTGGTAGTTGATGTGCCAACAATGAAGTGATTGGATCATTATCCACTACATGGGTAACCTCATCATTAGTCATATCTACCACTTGACTCAGTGGTGATTGTAACTCTTCAATTTGTGCCTATTCTTTCTCTTTTATCTCTTCAGCCAACTCTTGTTTCACCTTGATTATCTAAGTAGCTAATTGACCTCTTTGAAGTTGCATGACCTACCCTCTAGTATAAGCTTTGTATGCTACCACCTGTTGTGCCAAATGTGCTTGATGTGCAACTTGTGGTGAGGATGTTTCTCTTGGGCTTGACTTGATGCGAACATAAGTTCCATTTTGGCTGGTCCTGAAACATCAATTTGGGCTTCCACAAGCTTTGAGATTGCACCCTTCATCAGTGTTGTTGGGGCTGCCCTCTTCTGTTTGGGGATTACAACTCTTAGTATATTTGTTGAGTGGTGTTTAGTTGTGCCAGAGATGGGATTTACCTTAAGGGTTAGTCCTTGAAGGTAACGGTATAGTTGTAATGGTGATCCAATCTACTATCAAATCCTTGCCAGATGTTGAAGTCCCTAGTTCCACCAACTTAGCTTCCATGATTCTCCTTTTGGTGATGAGAAAATCATCATAATCACATTCTCCCCAATCTTTCCTCTTTCTCTTCTTATCATAAGTAAAGGCTATGGCTTTCACTTTCATCTCATTCACCTTCTCATCTACCCACTTTTGAGTGGTGATCATGACTCTTCTGGTGATGACATTAATTGATGTCTCGTCTAGCTGAGTCCAATTAGGGAGAGGCAAGGTCTCCTTATATATTTTATTCACATCATACTTTGAATCAAGGACTTTATCATCATCATCCTTTACCTGGGAAGAGACCTCCAAACATCCTAATGTCCTTATCTGGTTCAAAGTTAACCTTTGATACCCCTTTTCCTAACTTCTTTCTCATCAAGGCAATCTGCACAGTAATCTTCCAAGTGCAGGACACGTTGTAACTTCTTGTTGATGAATTTATCCATCCTATGGTAGGGATCATAGGTTCTTGTCAAGGGAAATAGTGGCAGGTTCAACATTTGAAGTTCAACCTCTGATAATTTGTAGTCTTTGAAGTCTACACATCTATACCAATGGATATCCAGAGGGAACATAATGGTTCCCCATTTATTCTTCGGGATGTATGCCTCATAAGATAGTATTATTTGCCTAGTGATTTTAGCAGAAGTTGGTTCAACATCTCAATGTCCAGAAGTTTCAATCTAAAAAAAACTCTGTATTTTCTTTTACTTTGTTTTCTAATTTTTCATTATTGACGATAGGCAGAGGTGTGACACAAGCCATTATAGGGTTACTTACCTAATCTTGTCTAAATAAAACTCAAACAGACAAGAATATGGATTTCCACCTCCTTCCACAATCAATTGTAAATGGCAAGAGGTTATTGAAGAGCAGAAGTAGGTGTCATTTTTATAGTGAAGAAATGGCCCCAAACGTGAGCTTAAAGCGGTCGCCTATAAATCTTGGTGAGGGTCCAACCAACCACCGACCCCATTGTTGAATTGAATACTAATATGATGATTGGGCATGTCACTGCAAATCCAAAGTCTAAAAAGGGTGGTGGGGCACCACCTACTCTCTCGAGGTTTGACAGGTACTAGACATTTCAACCTCTACACCTTAGGGTCTACATCCTTACCTACTTCGAAAACCCTTTGTGTTGAGTTACATTATGTGGCATAATCATCTATAGTACTAGAGTCTCTCAGACTTATACTTATGTGGTCTTTTTCTAGCTTGTGACTTCTTTGTTCGTTGACCTTCCCAAAGACTATATAGACCTTATTGGATGTTTTCAAGGTTTGAATATGAATAGAAGTTCTTGGAGATAGACTTGATCACACTTATAAAACCATGTAGATGAGATGAATGTTGTAGACTTAGAAGTATAGAAGAAAATACTCAATGGCAACCCTTAAATTTGTGGCACTTTATAATTGAGTGCATGTATAACCCCCTTTTCTTGATTACCCCCCATTTTTGGCACTTTATCATGTAGTGCTATAGGTCTAAGTAGGTCAATATAATCGATCCCTAATACTTAGCATATTTTAAAAAAAAACCAATTTTACACTAATAATTAAACATTAATCCTCTCAAAGTGATTCTTCAAATTTAAATGACCGCCCCCCCCCCCCCCAAAAAAAAAAAAAAAAACTTTATATTTTATTTCACAGTGCATTTAGCATAGCTTAAAATTCTTTTGCAAAATTTAAAAAAAAAAAATATTGTGGAGGCCCCAATTTTACAAAGCTCGAATTAGGGTGGGGGCAGCCAGGTGAACAAGGGAAAAAATTTCTAAGAGGGGTGGCTTAAAATGGCATACAAGGGTTTTGAAGAGGCTTGACAGGGGTGAATCCTAGGTACATGGGTCATATAGATGCTTGGTGTGGAGGATTCACCTTTTGAACGTCGTCAACCCTCTTCACAACCCTTCTACAGTGCCTCTATTCTTCACAGTGTGTCTTTCCATCCTAAATGAGGGCTCTTCTATGTGTGCAGGGGCAAGATGTCTCTCCCCATGGTAAAAAAACCTCAAGAAAATAGAGTGTGGTGGATCCTCTACCAGCTATGGCATCACCTCTAGCAGTGATGGTGTGCTATGTGGCATTAGGTATGCCATGTTAGAATGGGTGAGAAATATGCCATGTAGATTATGGTGGCATTAAACCACATGGAAAAATCCCTTCCTAAGGCATGAAATTGTAGGCTCAAATCCCTGTGAGTATCTGTAAAACCATAGCCTAAAGGCCTTGCTTGAAGGCTCAAAGTAAAACCCTTGACTCCCACAGTGCGGCCTTCAACGGAAAAGCTTGGACTCCCACAGTGTTGCCTTCAATAGATCCACTCCCAAAACTCCATGATAAGAGCCTTCACGACCATCTTCTTTGCATAGTGCCTTGTTCAATCTCTAACTTTCCATGAAAAAGAGACCGAAATCAGCCTCCAATGGGATTCAAAAACCCCCAAACAGGAGCTACAATATGCAAAATTTGCCCAATGAAACCAAAAATGAACCAGATCTAAAAAAAATGAAACAGCCTATGATGGATTCAAAATGAACTGGCAAATGATCTTAGTTTTCTCTGATACCATATAAAAACTTTAGGGTTAAGAAGGGTTAAGAAGGTAATAGACCAGCACAAAAGGTTGTAAATCAACACATCATAGAAAATGTATGCAAGTCTGCCAATAACATTAGCTAAACAACAAGTACATATAAGTGAGGAGGTTCAGTTGACCTAGGAATTGACTCCAAAACTCCACTCACCAAGTGTCAAATGAGTGTCGACACATATCTTGGAGAGTTGTTTTGAACTCTCCAAGTCAACACCTAACCACCTAAGGTGGCTTAAAGCCATGTGCAAACTATATTACTTAAACTAAGTAATATATAATAAAGTTTTGCACTAACACCATAGACATGTCCAAACTATTCTTAGGCATTCTAGAGAAAGAGAAGTATGTAAAGAAATCATATGCAATGTCATAAATGAATGATATAACATACAAGGTGAAGCAAACCATAACAATGCTTTATTATGCAAAGTAAATCTAATTCCCTTTTATCATTGTATTGATAATTAGCAAGTAAAAAATGAATTAACATGTAAAGATGAATCACTAGAATTGTCAAAGGTCATCCGCAAATTACTCCTCACTACGAGTTATCAAAGGTCATCCACCAATAATTCCTCACTAAGAGTGCAATTATGATCATGAAA